>BSBK01004829.1:5000-82500 GCA_027943335.1 Chamaecyparis obtusa
TGCTCTTTCTTCTTTCTTCTAAGCAAAATTAGGTAAGGGAATTACTCCCAACTTATCACTAAGATACTCAAAAGTATCCTTTGGTAAGGGCTTTGTGAATATTTTTGCTCACTGATCTTCACTACTCACATAGTCCACCTTAACTTCTTTCTCTACCACTTTCTCTCTTAGGAAGTGATACTTGATCTCAATGTGTTTTGTCTTTGCATGCATCACATGGTACTTTGACATATTGATAGTCCTAGGGTTATCACAATGAATTACAATAGGATAATCAATTTGAATTCCAAAATCATTTATCATCTACTTGATCCAAACAATTGTAGAACAATTCAAGGCTCCTACAACATACTCCACTTCTGCTATTGACTGAGAGATACAATTTTGCTTCTTTCTTGTCCAAGTGACAAGTTTGTCACCAAGAAACACTACTCCTCCTGATGTACTCTTTCTGTCATCAATGCATCATGCCCAATTAGCATCATTATACACATGAAGCTCAACATTTTCTGAATTAGGATACCATAGACCATAGTCTATAGTGCCTTGCAAGTATCTGATATCCTTTTTACTACCATGAGGTGACTTTGTTTAGGTTTTGTTGCAAATCTTCCAACTATGCCAACTACATTGGAAATATCAGGTCTAATTTGAGTAAGATAAATGATTTTTCCAATCATAGACTTCTACAATGTTATATCTACTATTGGTGAGTCATCTTCTTTTGTAAGCTTGCATCTAGTTATCATAGGTTTCCCTACTAGCTTGCAATCATCCATCTTGAATTTATTTAATATCTCTTTCACATACTTGGATTGATTAATGAAAATACCTTTCTCTGCCTACTGTACATTTAATCCCAAAAAGTATTTGATAGGTCCAATCACGGTCATCTCAAATTCTCTCTACATCTCCTTAGTGAATTCATCACTTAGTTTGTCATTACCTCTAAAGATAATGTCATCAAAAAATATAGCTACAAGTAGTAAACATTCAAATGTCTCTCTTATGAATAGATTATAGTCTTTTGCTCCTTTCTTGAATCCAAATTTTGTTAGATATCCATCAAGTCTCTCATACCAAGCTCTAGGGGCTTGCTTAAGTCTATAGAGGGCTTTCTTCAATCTGCATACCATATCAGGTCTGTGTGATAGGGTGAATCCTTCTGGCTACTCAATGTATACTTCTTCTTTTAGCTCTCCATTCAAGAATTTTGACTTAACATCCATCTGATAAACTTTGAAATTTTTGAATGTAGCATAAGCTAAAAATAACTTAATGGCTTCTAATCTGCTCACTAGTGCAAATGTGTCTAAATAATCAATACCTTCTCTTTGCGCATATCTCTTACATACTAATCTTTCTTTATTTCTTACTACTATACCATCTTCATTCATTTTGTTTCTAAATATCCATTTTGTTCCAATCACATTCTTATCACTAGGTCTTGGGATCAGTTCCCAAGTATCATTCTTGATAATCTGATCTAGTTCTTCTTTCAATACATCATGCCAATCTGAATTATTGCATGGATCTTCAACACTTAAAGGTTCAATCTGAGATAGTAAACATACCACCTCATTTCTTGCAAAACTATTTTCTTTTGATCTTGTTGACTTTTCCACTCTTATCTCCAATGATGTCATCTTTAGAATGATATGTAGATGTAAACTTTGGAGTTTTAGGTGATACTATCTCATCTACCTTAGGAGTTTCTTCTTCACTTGTCTCAGGGTCATTGAATAATACATCAATACTATCAAACATTTCTTCAATAAATGTCTCACTAGTGGAGGGTTTGGGTTCTTCTTCAATCATGGGTGAGTACTCGTGATATTTTTCTCGAACCATAAACATTTCATCAATCTTAAAATGAGCACTTTCAAGTATCTTCTTCAATCTTAAATTGAAACATCTAGAAGCTTTTCTTTTAGTAGAGTAACCAAGGAAAATACATTCATCACTTCTTGCATCAAACTTGCCTACTGCTTCATCCCTCTTGATGTTGCACTTGCTTCCAAAGATTCTGAAGTATTTTACTATGGGAAAATTACCAAACAATATTTCATAAGGTGTCTTGTCTATGCCAGGCCTTAATTGAATTCTATTGATGGTATATACTATTGTATTCATTGCATCTCTCCAATAAGTGTGTGCAAATTTTCCTTCAATCATGATGGTGTGCACTATATCAAGGATGATCCTATTTCTTCTCTCTATAATCCCATTCTGTTGAGGGGTTCTAGGTGCACTTAACTATCTTTTTATGCCATGTTCTTCATAGTACTCATAGAATCTACTAGAGCAGAATTCTTGATGCAGAAACATCCTGGGTGTAAGAACAATCTTGCATCACCCAAAAATATTTATGTTTTTGTATTCAATAAGGGCTATCTTGTGCAGAGCTGCTATTTTTGGAAACTTTCTATTTTTAGTAAGTTGGTCATAAATCTTAGAATGTTTTGATTTTACATGTGGAGGTTCATCTCAGTCATATCAGCTTGCCAGTTAAGTTTCATGGCTAGATCAAGTCTAGTTTTGAAGATATTGAAAATTTTTGGTATTGGCAGCAAGGTACAGAAACCTTCAACTCAGTTTTGAAGGCTTTAGAGACTTTAGATGAGGTCAAAAATTTGGGTGACAGGCACTTGCACCATTCAAGCCTATAGAGCACTTCGTGGCCTCTTCGAAATGGGGTTATAATAGTCCATCAGGTCAACTAGTGATGACTTATGGTCTCTGAAAGTCGGGTCACCTGAAATGGCGGGAAATAATTTTCTTTCAAAATTTCTATTCGGGTTTCAAAAGTTACTTTGAGCTGATTTTGATGTAATGAATTGAAAAATAAAATAATTTTAAGTTCGGTCAGCCCCTAGGGTTAAATTTTTGGAACCTTCTTGGGCGGTGGAAATTGCCTATATAAAGAAGGCCCGTAGTGTTGTCTAGGGTAGTTTTGGGTATTGATTCGAGGCTTTGTCCTACATAATATTGTAAGGGAATGCCCATGAGGCTTTGGATATTGTAATTCTGAAAGTTTGTAATTCCACATTTGTGGAGATAATAAGAAGCCAATTTTATGTTCTTGCATATTGTTGTTGTTTCTCTGTTTCTATTATGTGTTTGTGGTATTAAGAAGAGCACCCTTCATCAAGGGTACTCTGATGCAGGAGCATCCTGGGTGTAAGAGAAATCTTGCATCACCCAAAAATATTTCTATTTTTGTATTCAATAAGGGCTATCTTGTGTAGAGCTGCTATTTATGGAAACCTGCTATATTTAGTAAGTTGGTCATAAATCTTGGAATGTTCTGATTTTACATGTGGAGGTTCATCTCAGTCATATCAGCCTGCCAGTAAAGTTTCATGGCTAGATCAGGTCTAGTTTTGAAGATATTGAAGATTTTTGGTATTAGTAGCAGCCTACAGAAACTTTGAACTCAGTTTTGAAGGCTTTAGAGACCTCGGATGAGGTCAAAAATTTGGGTGACAGGCGCTTGCACCAATCAAGCTTGTAGAGTGCTTCATGGCCTTTCTGAAATGGGGTTATAATAGTCCATCGGGTCAACTGGTGATGACTTATGGTCTCCGAAAATCAGGTCACTTGAAATGGCGAGAAATAATTTTCCTTCAAAATATATGTTCAAGTTTCAAAAGTTATTTTGAGCTGACTTTGATGTAATAAATTGAAAAATAATTTAATTCTAAGTTTGGTCGGCCCTTAGGGTTAAATTTTTGCAACCTTCTCGGGTGGTGAAAATTGTCAATATAAAGAAGGCTCGTGGTGCTGTGTAGGGCAGTTCTGGGTAGTAGATCTAGGTATTGATTTGAGACTTTGTCCTACATAATATTGTAAGGGAATACCCATGAGGCTTTGCATATTGTAATTCTGAAAGTTTGTAATTCCACATTTGTGGAGATAATAAGGAGTCAATTTTATGTTCTTGCATATTGTTGTTGTTTCTTTGTTTCTATTATGTGTTTGTGGTATTAAGGGGAGCACCCTTCATCAAGGGTATTCTGATGCAGGAGTATCCTGGGTGTAAGAGCAATCTTGCATCACCCAAAAATATTTTTATTTTTATATTCAATAAGGGCTATCTTGTGCAAAGCTGCTATTTATGGAAAATTGCTATTTTTAGTAAGTTGGTCATAAATCTCATAATGTTTTGATTTTACATGTGGAGGTTCATCTCAGTCATATCAACCTGCCAGTAAAGTTTCATGGCTAGATCAGGTCTAGTTTTGAAGATATTAAATATTTTCAGTATTGGCAGCAGGGTACAAAAACTTTGAACTCAATTTTGAAGGCTTTAGAGATGTTGGATGAGGTTAAAAACTTGGAGACAGGCGCTTGCACGAGTCAAGCCTGTAGAGCACTTTGTGGCCTTTCTGAAATTGGGTTATAATAGTACATTCGGTCAACTGGTCATGACTTATGGTCTCCGAATGTCAGGTCACCTGAAATGGCAGGAAATAATTTTTCTTCAAAATTTTTGTTCAGGTTTCAAAAGTTATTTTGAGCTGACCTTGATGTAATAAATTGAAAAATAAAATAATTCTAAGTTTGGTCGGCCCTTAGGGTTAAATTTTTGGAACCTTCTCGGGTGGTGGAAATTGCCTATATAAAGAAGGCCCGTAGTGTTGTTTAGGGCAGTTCTGGATAGTAGATCTGGGTATTGATTCGAGGCTTTGTCCTATAGAATATTGTAAGGGAATGCCCATGAGGCTTTGCATATTGTAATTCTGAAAGATTGTAATTTCAAATTTGTGGAGATAATAAGAAGCCAATTTTATGTTCTTGCATATTGTTGTTCTTTCTCTACTTCTGTTATGTGTTTGTGGTATTAAGGGGAGCACCCTTCATCAAGGGTATTCTGATGTAGGAGCATCCTGGGTGTAAAAGAAATCTTGCATCACTAAAAAATATTTCTATTTTTGTATTCAATAAGGGCTATCTTGTGCAGAGCTACTATTTATGGAAACTTGTTATTTTTAGTAAATTGGTCATAAATCTTAGAATTTTTTGATTTTACATGTGGAGATTCATCTCAATCATATTAGCCTGCCAATAAATTTTCATGGCTAGATCAGGTCTAGTTTTGAAGATATTGAAGATTTTCGGTATTGGCAGTAGGGTATAGAAACTTTGAACTCAATTTTGAAGGCTTTAGAGACCTTAGATGAGGTCAAAAATTTGGGTGATAGGTACTTGCACCAATCAAGCCTGTAGAGTACTTCATGGCCTTTCTGAAATGGGGTTATAATAGTCCATCGGGTCAACTAGTGATGACTTATGGTCTCCGAAAGTCACATCACTTGAAATGGTCAGAAATAATTTTCCTTCAAAATTTCTATTCGGGTTTCAAAAGTTATTTTGAGCTGACTTTGATGTAATAAATTGAAAAATAAAATAATTATAAGTTTGGTTGACCCTTAGGGTTAAATTTTTGGAACCTTCTCGGGCGGTGAAAATTGCCTATATAAAGAAGGCCCCTAGTGTTGTCTATGGCAGTTCTAGGTAGTAGATCTAGATATTGATTCGAGGCTTTGTCATACAGAATATTGTAAGGGAATGCCCATGAGGCTTTGCATATTGTAATTTTGAAAGTTTGTAATTCCACATTTGTGGAGATAATAAGAAGCCAATTTTATGTTCTTGCATATTATTATTGTTTCTCTGTTTCTGTTAAGTGTTTGTGGTATTAAGGGGAGCACCCTTCATCAAGGGTATTCTGATGCAGGAGCATCCTGGGTGTAAGAGCAATCCTGCATCACCCAAAAATATTTCTATTTTTGTATTCAATAAGGGCTATCTTGTGTAGAGCTACTATTTATGGAAACTTGCTATTTTTAGTAAGATGTTCATAAATCTCGGAATGTTTTGATTTTACATGTGGAGGTTCATCTTAGTCATATTAGTCTGCCAGTAAAGTTTCATGGCTAGATCAGGTCTAGTTTTGAAGATATTGAAGATTTTCAGTATTGGCAGTAGGGTACAGAAACTTTGAACGCAATTTTGAAGGCTTTAGAGACCTCGGATGAGGTCAAAAATTTTGGGTGACAGGTGCTTGCACGAGTCAAGCCTGTAGAGCACTTCGTGGCCATTCTGAAATGGGGTTATAATAGTCCATTGGGTCAACTAGTGATGAATTCTGGTGTCCGGAAGTCGGGTCACCTGAAATGGCGAGAAATAATTTTCCTTCAAAATTCTTGTTCGGGTTTCAAAAGCTATTTTGAGCTGACTTTGATGTAATAAATTCAAAAATAAAATAATTCTAAGTTTGGTCGGCCCTTAGGGTTAAATTTTTGGAACCTTCTCGAGCGTGGAAATTGCCTATTTAAAGAAGGCTCATAGTGTTGTCTACGGCAGTTCTGGGTAGTAGATCTAGGTATTGATTCAAGGCTTTGTCCTACATTATATTGTTAGGAAATGCCCATGAGGCTTTGCATATTGTAATTCTGAAAGTTTGTAATTCCACATTTGTGGAGACAATAAGAAGCCAATTTTATGTTCTTGCATATTGTTGTTGTTTCTCTATTTTTGTTAAGTGTTTGTGGTATTAAGGGGAACACCCTTCATCAAGGGTATTTTGATGCAGGAGCATCCTAGGTGTAACAGAAATCTTGCATCACCCAAAAATATTTCTATTTTTGTATTCAATAAGGGCTATCTTGTGTAGAGCTACTATTTATGGAAACTTGCTATTTTTACTAAGTTGTTCATAAATCTCAGAATGTTCTAATTTTATATGTGGAGGTTCATCTCAGTCATATCAGCTTGCTAGTAAAGTTTCATGGCTAGATCAAGTCTAGTTTTGAAGATATTGAAGATTTTCGGTATTGGCAATAGGGTACAGAAACTTTGAATTCTATTTTGAAGGCTTTAGAGACCTCGGATGAGGTCAAAAATTTGGGTGATAGGTGCTTGCACCAGTCAAGCCTGTAGAGTGCTTCGTGGCCATTCTGAAATGGGGTTATAATAGTCCATCGGGTCAACTGGTGATGAATTATGGTCTCCGGAAGTCGGGTCACCTGAAATGGCAGGAAATAATTTTCCTTCAAAATTTTTGTTCGGGTTTCAAAAGTTATTTTGATCTAACTTTGAGGTAATAAATTGAAAAATAAAATAGTTCTAAGTTTGGTCGGCCCTTAGAGTTAAATTTCTGGAACCTTCTCGGGTGGTGGAAATTGCCTATATAAAGAAGGCTCGTAGTGTTGTCTAGGGCAGTTCTGGATAGTAGATCTGGGTATTGATTCGAGGCTTTGTCCTACATAATATTGTAAGGAAATGCCCATGAGGCTTTTCATATTGTAATTCTGAAAGTTTGTAATTCCACATTTGTGGAGATAATAAGAAGCCAATTTTATGTTCTTGCATATTGTTGTTATTTCTCTGTTTCTGTTATATGTTTGTGGTATTAAGGGGAGCACCCTTCATCAAGGGTATTCTGATGCAAGAGTATTCTAGGTGTAAGAGAAATCTTGCATCACCCAAAAATATTTTTATTTTTGTATTCAATAAGGGCTATCTTGTGTAGAGCTGCTATTTATGGAAACTTGTTATTTTTAGTAAGTTGGTCATAAATCTCGGAATGTTTTGATTTTACATGTGGAGGTTCATCTCAGTCATATCAGCCTGCTAGTTACTTTTCATGGCTAGCTCAGGTCTAGTTTTGAAGATATTGATGATTTTCAGTATTGGTAGTAGGGTACAGAAAGTTTGAACTCAGTTTTGAAGGCTTTATTGACCTCGGATGAGCTCAAAAATTTGGGTGATAGGTGCTTGCACTAGTCAAGCCTATTAGAGCACGTCGTGGCCTTTCCAAAATGGGGTTATAATAGTCTATCAGGTCAACTGGTGATGACTTATGGTCTCTGGAAGTCGGGTCACCTGAAATGGTGGGAAATAATTTTCCTTCAAAATTTATTTTCCGGTTTCAAAAGTTATTTTGAGCCGACTTTGATGTAATAAATTAAAAAATAAAATAATTCTAAGTTTATTCGGCCCTTAGGGTTAAATTTTTGTAACCTTCTCGGGCGGTGGAAATTTTTTATATAAAGAAGGCCCGTAGTGTTGTGTAGGGCAGTTCTGGGTTGTAGATCTGAGTATTGATTCAAGGCTTTGTCCTACAGAATATTGTAAGGGAATGTCCATGAGGCTTTGCATATTGTAATTTTTAAAGTTTGTAATTCCACATTTGTGGAGATAATAAGAAGCCAATTTTATGTTCTTGCATATTGTTGTTGTTTCTCTATTTTTGTTATGTGTTTGTGGTATTAAGGGGATCACCCTTCATCAAGGGTATTCTGATGTAGGAGCATCCTAGGTGTAAGAGCAATCTTGCATCACCCAAAAATATTTATGTTTTTGTATTCAATAAGGGCTTTCTTGTGCAGAGCTGCTATTTATGGAAACTTGCTATTTTAATTAAGTTGGTCATCAATCTCAGAATGTTCTGATTTTACATGTGGAGGTTCATCTCAGTCATATCAACCTGCTAGTAAAGTTTCATGGCTAGATCATGGGTGACAGGCGCTTGTGCCAATTAATCCTATAGAGCACTTCGTGGCCTTTCTGAAATGGGGTTATAATAGTCCATCGAGTCAACTGGTGATGACTTATGGTCTCTGGAAGTCAGGTCACCCGAAATGGCCAGAAATAATTTTCCTTCAAAATTTCTGTTTGGGTTTCAAAAGTTATTTTGAGCCAACTTTGATGTAATAAATTAAAAAATAAAATTATTCTAAGTTTGGTCAGCCCTTAGGGTTAAATTTCTGGAACCTTCTCAGGTAGTGGAAATTGCCTATATAAAGAAGGCCCGTAGTGTTGTCTAGGGCAGTTCTGGGTAGTAGATCTAGGTATTGATTCAAGGCTTTGTCTTACAGAATATTGTAAGAGATTGCCCATGAGGCTTTGCATATTGTAATTCTGAAAGTTTGTAATTACACATTTGTGGAGATAATAAGAAGCCAATTTTTTGTTCTTGCATATTATTGTTGTTTCTTTGTTTCTATTATGTGTTTATGGGATTAAGGGGAGCAACCTTTATCAAGTGGTATCAGAGTAGGTGTTCTTGTGTGTGTAAATAGATCACTGATTGTGAGGCAGTTTGCACTAGGACCGTGGTTAGGGTTTCAGTGCACATCATGAAAATGCCTCCACGAAGGGAACGTGGTGGAAGAGCTGGTGTTGTAACACTTGGGGTTAGAGCACTCTAGAGACAAGTGTGAGCATTACAAGAGGAGATTCATAGAGGAATGAATCTTAATGTCAGAGATGAATGCGAGGATGAAGCTGAAGAAGAAGATCAAGAAGGAGAAGTCGAAGTTGTGAACCAAGAGGAAGAAAGACTTTTTCATGCTATTTCCAAGTTTGGGAAAAGACCTAAGATTGAGGTTCCTGCATTTTCAGGAAATCTTAACCCAGAGGAGTTGATCGACTAGATCAATGAATGTGAAGAATATTTTGAGTATGAAGATATTGATGATCCTAATAGGGTCAAATTTGTGAAGGCCAGACTGAAAGGTCATGACAAGATCTAGTGGCAAGAAATTCAATTAGAGTGAAATAGAAGAGGGAAAGATAAAATCACAAGATGGGATCGAATGGTGGATAAATTGAAGTGACAGTGCATTCTTGTTGATTATGAGCTTGACCTTTTGAAGAAGATGCAAAGTTTGAAGCAAGCAAGAAAATCTGTTCAGGAGTATACTAAGGAGTTCTATCAAATCCTCATCAGAATAGGCCATGCAGAAGAGGATAAGGAGAAAGTTGTCTGTTACCTTAATGGGTTGAGGCCGAGCATTCAGGAAGAGCTAAATCTAGTTCGAATGAACAGTATTGAAGAGGCATACCAGTTTACCCTAAAAGTAGAGGAAAAGCTAAACAAGAAGTTTGAGAGAAGACAAAATGGAAGAGGTCGCAATGGATGATCTAGTGGATGGTCATATGGAGGTCAAAATGAAGATTCGAAAAAGAAGGATGAGGCCAGTAGCAATCAAAATTAGAGAGGAAATAATTCCAATTGTTTCCAGGATCAGAACAATAGAGATCAGAGAGGAAGAGGAAGATGACAAGGTTCAAGAAGAGGAGGCTTCTGTGGAACATGTTTTCACTATGGAGAAGGTCATAGAGCATTTGAATGTCCTCAACACCAAGGAAGGATGAATAGGAGGAATGAAGGCCAGGCTAGAGTTGCGCATGTAGATGAAGATGCCAGATCATTAAATTCTAAAGATGCTGAAAGAGGAAAAATGATGATTAAAATAAGAGTCTTGATGAGTGGTGAGAATGAACTTGAGCAAAGGAGGAGCCTGTTTCACACTAGATGCAAGTGTGAGGGTAAATGTTGTGATGTGATTATTGATAGTGGAAGCACTGACAATTTGGTGTCAGAGGAGATGGTGACAAAGTTGAAGCTCAAGAGATAGAAACACCCACATCCATATCGGATTGCCTGGGTGCAGGATGACCATAAGGTCATGGTCAGTGAACAGTGCCTAGAAAAGTTCAAGATCGGTGGGTACCAAGATGAGGTACTATGTGATATCATATCTATGGATGCATGTCATATGTTTTTGGATAGACTCACTAGTGCATTTGACCACAAATTTCGACCAAAATTTTTGACCAAAGTGCAAAATGGTTTTACTTGGTCGCATTATAAAGGATAAATTTTATTTTTTTTTACTTTTATGCCCATGTTGGTCAAAATTTAGACCAACTATGGGTTGGTCAAGATTTTGACCAACACATGTATAAAAGTTAAAAAAAAAGAAAATGCATCTCCATTTCATTTTATGTTGTGCGCACGCGAAGATCATATACGAACGGAGTGAAGCTGGGAGGGAAGATTGTAATTTACTACCTTTCTACCACTGCTCTTCACTATCAACAATTCTGAGTATGTTCTCTACTTTTTGTTTTCCTATGAATTGTAATGACAGTGATCTCCACATTGTGAAACATTAGCAGTTCATGTTGCCACTGGTGTTTCATTTTGCTTTGTCAACTAGATAACAGTAACCTTTGGTGTTTCATTTTGCTTTGTGAAAAATTAGTATTTCATGTTGCCACTGGTGATGGCCCTTCTAACCTTATGGCCCTTCTAACCTTTTCTTTAGCCATCCCTAGGCTTCACCAAGAGATTATCGATGATGCTAGCCGAAGGTTCTATAAATCGCGCTAGAACTATATAGTTCTAGCGTGATTTATAGAACCTTCGGCTAGCATTGAATGAACCAAATGGGTGGGTGAATAAGTAATTTATAGAACATGGTTCAAACCATTGAATGAATCAAATGGTTTATGCAGATTATGGGAAAACATTGTGATCACAGTGAAGAGCAGTGGTAGAAAGGTAGTGTTAATGGTGGCTCGGTATAACAGTGGGTGAACCGACCACATAAGTCATATATTTTATGCTGGGAAACATTCTAATATGTTGATTCAATGGTGTTCCAATGACCAATTTGACATAGAAGTGTTGATGAGGACACAAAGATTGATAAAGCCCTAAGTTTCAAGGGTTTGGGGTCCCAATTTGGGGGTTTGGTATCTGCAGAGCACTAGAGTCTAATCGCTTTGGGATTTGGGCAATTTAGGACATAAATAGGCACTATCTAGGAGTTGAGGTGTATAAGAGGTCATTAGTTTGCACTTCCTTTGTTATTTGAGCATTTTCATGTGTTAAAAATAGGGTATCAATCATGCTTACCAGTGTTTATCCAAAATAACAATATAGAAGCTTTTGGTATGTTGTAGAGTCTTGTAAAAGGTAACTATAAATGTGGTTATCTCATTAAGTGCTTTGAGAAAAGAAAGAGTTATTTTCATTACAAATTTGTAGCATGGCCAATAGGTAGGGTATTGGGCTTTGGGGTCCAATTTGTGAAAACTTTGTGAAGTGGGATCATAGGTTGTGTTGGGATATTGTAACCAAGAAAAGTGAAGACAATAAACTCAATTCCATCTTTTAGGGACCCTTTGAGATTTCCTTGAGAATTCAAGCTCTTGAGCATTATAGATTTGGGTAGGCTACAGTGCCTATACCTCTGAAATTTCTAAAACTTATTGTGAATTGCAGTCATAGACTCCCTAGATCATCATGGAATTCTGTAATTCAGATAGTTCATTGCCTTGTCTATATTATTTCTTTCTATCATTTGTAATTAGGATTGCCTCATCTTTTATTGGTGAAAACTTATCAAATAGTTATATTCCTTGTATATTCTATTGCTTTCTATTAATGCTTCAATATATATTTTCCTAGAAACCTTATCTTTTTCAAAAGAACCCATTTTAGGCTTTTGTAGACATGCATGAAAAATGTGGTAACATAGATGGGCAGTGAACTATTTGAAAAATTACCTCAATGAAATGTGGTCTCATGTTTCTTAATTTGTCCCGAGAGCATTTCAAAAAGATACTACTCATAGTTCATAGAATTAACTTATCTCGAAGAGAAATATCAATACTAGAAGTATACGTATTTTTTTTTAATCAATATAATTTCATGAATTAATGACTATGAATGAAATTCATGAAATTTATAAAGTACTTATCTCTTTATGTTAATTCTAATGGAGACACTTTATATTTCTTGGAAATCTCTCCAAAGATGCACTTGAGTCTAAACTGTTAGTTGCTCCAAAGAATGATGTCAAATTGTACCATAAAAGCCAAGAACATTCATGAACATCTCTCCAGTCCACTAGAAGAAATTACCTCCACATTGAAGAACCAAATCACAATCTACATAGACTCTTTCTCTTTGAGAGATGTCTCAGTTTTTCTCTATAAATCCTGGATGCTACAATCACTTTCACAAATTCCTTGAAAAAATTTCTAATGCATTGTTTAGTTAAGAAGAATGAGCCTTGAGAATATCGGTAGCCTCTGCATGAACTAATGCTTTATTTCCACCAAAGAACACTAAGGGGATTTTTAACAAAGGTTATAGTTGTATGTGCCTTTCTCAATATGTACAAAAATGAAGAGAAAAACCAAGCACGTGAGCTACTTCACACATAGTTATGGGTTTTTCTATGATTGACATCTTCTTCAAATGGAACCTTCTCCCCTTTATAAAATCCAATACAAAGGAGAAGTTACTCCTCTTCCTCATGTCTATTAAGAGTCACAACCCTTCACAATTACCACTTTTTGAAACAACACAACCCTTCATAATTTTCATTTTTTGAGAAGGTCACAAGCTTTCTTCTTTTTATTTCTTTCTTCTTTCATTAATCCTCTCTTGATTTATATCCTCCATTCACTCTTCTCCATAAATATGGATCCCTCTCTGAATTAAGTACTGTGTCATATTCTTATTGCCTAATAATTCAAACTAAATCTCCTTTTTCCGCTATTACCCTATTTCCACATCTGATTTCGTCTCAAATATTATAATTCTTATTTTATCTGCTTTTATTTCTACCATAATTGTGTTGTGGACCCTCTCTAACTTGAGAATGCATTTTCCCTTGTATTCCTCTTCCATTCAACACCTATTTGTGCTTGCATATTTTGAGGAGACACATCTCTTTGGAAAGATGCACCCATTTAAAGGGGTCATATCTCATCATTGTTGTCTTGTTGATTAGATCTACACTTCTCATTCTTGATAAAAAAAATTGCCCCCTTTCAAATGAAGCTGCCTTCTCCCTTTTATACCTCATAGTTTGAGGGAGTCACAACTTTTCCTGTCATGCCTTTTGACCATTCATTAACTTAATTTTAATTAAATTTATGTTAAATTTTATTTTTATTTTTTGTATTTTAATTTTGTTAATATTATTATTTAATATTAAATCCTATTTTAGAAAGGGGACATTACAATTAGTGAGACCATGTATCAAACATTTCGTTATCCTTAAATTATGTAGATAGTTTGAGTATTCTTACCAAACAAAAACAAGTCTTCCCCAATCCAACTTGCAACAATTTTTGGAAGCTACATCATATTTTGTGAAATGTTCAGTGCAGTCAATATGTTATAATGCTTCTTTCCTCCATGAATATGAACATAGGTGTTCTAGAAGTGATTTGTGATACTTTGACACAAAAACTTTGAATTTAAAGGCCCCATAGGATTCTGGATCACCTAACTAAAATTTTTCCGTGTTTAGCAATTGTGGAGAGCATAGGATTTATCAATGTAATAGAGAATAATTATAATCTAACTTTATATTTACATATTTATCAATGTATATAGTAATATCAATTATTGATATTGATATGTATGTATATATATAATAAATTATTTCTCATAATAATCATATAGTCAATATTATTTATCTAATCGATGTTACAAACATCAACACTCCAATATTATTTACTTGCAAATATGGACCTCAAAAATATCAAAATATAATATGAGAATGGGAAAATTTGATTCTCTTGAATTTCAAAATCTTCACGTAGTTTGATCTGAAAATAGATTTAATTTACTAAACTATTCAAAACTTTCATCAAATTCAAAATTTTCTGTGTTGTGAAATGTGCTAACTTTTTAGTTTGAGTTTTTTCCCTTCATTTTAATTAATCAATTTAACTTAATTATTCTTTAAGCAATGATAGAGGTAAAAATGGTGTGATTTCTAATAAAAGTTAGTCATAATTTAGATAATGTGTGGTTCTATTTATACAAATTTATACATTGGGTTTGTAAGTTTTTGAATAAAATGTAAACCCTTGTTTGCATAGTCATGGCCAATATAGAAAATTTTGTTTTGACCAAAACCCAAAAACTGACAGGATCTTCCTTCTCAAATGAGGAAAGCCTCAATTCATTGATTCCCTCAACTAATATAATTGTCTCTTTATCCGCTCCCTATAGTCCTAAGGAAATGAAAGCTATGAATTAAGCTTCTCAATTTAAGCTCTAGTTTCTGCATCCTTATCCTTTGAAATATTATATATATTATTTCCAATTGTGTGATCTATGACTCAATGGAGTCAATCTCATCCTTTATTCTTTTTTGAAAAACTAGGTCATTTCAAGAAAAATTGATAGAACACATACTTAACTGCATTAGCACATTCCTTAAATAATTTCAAGTGATGCTAAAATATATCAATTGTGTGCATTTTCATATTGATTAAAGGCTTCTACCTTTCTCTTATCTTTTATCTTACTTAAGGCATCCCACTCTTCTTTATTCTCAATGAGAGAGGAATGATCCTTGAAGGAACCTATCGAAAGCTTCAATTTTTGTTTTAGAAGCAATGAGGAATCAATGTTTACCACTTAAATTCATCACTTGTCTTAGTAGTGTCTTGAACCTTCTTAGTATTTTCCTCTTCCTCTTTCTCATTAAGCACTATAGTTTTCTCTAAAGGAACAATGTCCTATTCTTTGTTTCTAGTTGTGTTCCTTGAAGGAGGGACACCTATTTCACTTTGATCTTCTGCACCACTACTCTTTGGATGAGCAGTTTTCTTATCCTTCTTATCACTCTTCTTTGTTGTATCCCTCTCAATCATAGGAGCATCAAAGGAAAATATATATATGTCTTGTGTGGATGCATAAGGTATATCCCAAAAATTATTATCATCTATAAGTGCTTATTACATAGGAACAACTTCAACCTTCTTCATCTCCTCTACTATTTTAGTAGTCATCTTTTTAGTTTGTTTCTTTTTCCTCTCTTTCTCTTCTTTGTCCATTCCCATGATGGTATTCACCCATTTTTTGGGGTTGGAACTCTTATGCCTACATTTGAGACAATTGGACTCTTTCCTCATTTGAGAAGGAAGACCCAAAAAATGAGGACCCCCTCTTTTCACTTGGTAGTATTGTGAGGTTTTCACACCATCACCCCCATTTCAAATGGGGACCCCCTCTTTTTGCTTTGGCAGTATGAGTAGTGGTCTTAGTTGGTACCAATTTTCAAGTCTCCAAGTTTGAGAGATGAGTTTGAGAAACTTTGCCTCATTTACAAGTCAAGAGCCGGACCTTGAAATGTGAAGAGGAGAGCAAGATCTAGTGTTTGAGACTTGAGAGGTAAAGAGAAAGTAGGATGCACCATCAATGGTGACGGTGCATGAAAGTTGTTATGAGAAACAAATCCAAATGGCATTGATATGGGTGTGAATTCAAGTCTGAATTAGATTGTGAACAAGGTATGAAATTGAGGTGAGAATGAGTAAGATCCAAGTATGATAAATGGACAAGTATGAATGTCAACATTCAGTTCAGGAATGAATCCCACTGAAAATGGAGGCAAAGAGAGTTATCACAGACCTAATTTCAATGAGGAATGACCAAGCAATGTTTAGCTTTGGATGAGCTATGCCAATAAAGTAACTCCCATTACAACCACTTTGTAGCTCATTCAATAATAAATAGAGGCCACATACATTTCTTTTTAAATAGTGGCTATTAAATATATCATGCTGGTAGACCTGATGTTAAAATACATTTTGTATATAGGCATTTATTGCTTATGTTAATGATGTAATAAGACCCCATTAGTTATGCCAATAAAGCAACTCCCATTACAACCACTTTATAGCTCATTCAATAATAAATAGAGACCACATACCTTGAAGTGTGTGCCATCCAATTCTCTCAAACTTGATGAATCTATTCTATCAACATTTGTAGCAGAGCAAGGAATCCATTGGAAGTGTATGCTGATTTAGAGAGAGGAAACCCAAAGAAATAAAGTTGGTATCTAAAAGGGAAGAAATATGTTGTGGACCTGCCGTCTGAGGAACAATTGTAGCATAGATGAATTGTGGTAGAAGGCATGGGTAAAACATGATTGGGTATGGATAAACAATACCAATAGTTTACTATCCAGATGAAGAATTATCTGATACATCTAAAAAATAAATTGGATTATGGAAGCTCTGAAGATTGCTTGATGGAGATTTAGAATTTAGCAAGTATTTTTCTAGCATCTCTTTTGTGCATTTTCATCATGAAGGTAACAATGCAAATAATTCCTTAGCTAACATGAGGATTCTCCAAGACCATCTCTTTTTTCTTCAATGATGATGTGGAATCATGAACTTTGTTAGGAAGCATTCTACTGGATGATAAGTCACCTTGATTACTTTAAAGAGTATCAACTTGTCATTCCCAATGGTAGTTGTCTCTTAATCATTGGTTTGTTATATTTTGATGTGACCCTTTGTTCTATTCTTGGTGTATGTTGGTATTGAAGGCATTTGTATTGATGAGAGCTATTTATTTTGGTCACTACTATGTTCTCACACATGTCATTGCTCTATTTCTCATGGTATTCTAGGTTTTGAGTTATCTTTCTTGTTTGATGCTTTAGTATGTTTCCTAGTGTCTACATTTTGGTTATGTATAAGGAAATTTAGTTATTCCCTTGTGTTCCATTTATGGGTACTAAGGGCTTCCCTTTGGTAACAAGAGACTTGTTCATGTTTATCTATAGGTTGCAAACAAATCATCCTTCTTCCACCAACAAGTCATTCCATTCAAGAAAGACCATGTCTGATGATATCAACACACAAAAAAATAGGGAGACAATTGCTAGACTATGGTCTAACTTAAAAAGAAAGGGTGATGGAAAATTTTATTGTCCTTGCAAAATTTGTAAGGGCTTAAAGACTCAAATATATCTAATCAAAATAGCTGAGGAACATTGTAGGCAACATGGTCACATTGAAGGGGGAAATGAATTTCGTCCATTGGTATGTATTTTAATATTTTATAAAATACATAAGACATGATTTGATGATGACAACATGGTCATGGTTAATATAAGGTCATCATTTTCATATAGGTCAATGTCCCTTAGTTTCATGTTATGGACCATGACAATCTGGAGAATGTGGATTTCCAAATGAGGGAACATGGAGGTGTGAATATAGAAGTAGAAGGTAATGATATCATGGAAGAAGACCATGATGATGAAGAAGATCAAGATGATCATGATGATCAAGATGATGATGATGTTGATGCAGAGCTTGATGTACCTATACTTGAGAAGGCACATGAGCCCCTATATGAAGGCTTCAAAACAACTCTTCTTGCCACTATATTGTTGTTGGTGAACTTGAAGTTTATGAATGGTTTATCCAACATAGAAATGACACGTATGTTAAGGTATGTCATCTTTTTTCATTATTTTAGTCATAATTTCCTTACAATTAATATTGGGTGGATCATGTAGCAATTAATATTCTTTAAATTAACAAATTATATTTTTGGTCATAGGTTGATAGGTGAGTGTTTGTTACCACCATCAAACATTCTACCTCACTCATACGGAGAATTATCTGCCATTATGAAAGATATTGGAATGGAATATCAAACAATACATGCATGTCCAAATGATCATATTATATATTATAAACAGCATGAATTTGCAATAGAATGCCCTATTTGTCATATTAGTAGATGTCAATCAGATCGAATAACTAAAAAGGTGCCTCGCAAGGTTCTTCAACATATTCCCATTATTCCACGTTTGCAATGATTATTCAAGTGCAATAGCTTGGCACAATTTATGGATTACCATGCACGCAATAGAAGTTAGGATGGCATTATGTGAATGTCTGTAGATGGCTCAGCATTTAAGGAAATAGAAGAAAAATGGCCACACTTTAAAGAAGAACATTGTAATCTCAAGCTTTCATTGGCAGCGGACAGTGTCAATCCATTTGGAGAGATGAGATCTACTTACTCGGTGTGGCCTATTTTTGTTATCAACAATAACATTCCTCCTTGGTTGTCCATAAAGAGGGAACACATAATGTTGTCACTGATTGTTCTAGGTATTTTTTGATTTAATGGTCATCTAAATTAATTTATTATTAATAATCCATCAAAATGGTCATAATAATTATGTAATGTTTTTGTTCATTCAACTAGGTAAGTACCAAGTTAAAGATATCAATGTATATATTGAGCCCCTTATCGACGAGTTGATGGTGTTATGGACTGGGGTCACTATGTATGACATCTCTAGACCAATAGGACAAAAACAATTTCAATTCCATGCAATGCTTATATGGACAATACATGATGCCCCTGGGCTAACACATTTTTGTGGTATGTTCTCTTCTTAATGCCTCTTTTTTGGTATGTTATAGTGCTAACACAAAGTTAACACATTTAATCCAATTATACATGATCTTGTAGGTCTTCAAACAAAGGGAAAATTTGCATGTCTAGTTTGTGGTCCAAAGACAAAATCTCATCATTCAAAAAGTTTGAGAAAGCAGGTGTTCGATGAGAATAGATACTTTCTCCATAGAAATCATAAGTACCGAATTACTAAAAAACATCTTTTCAATGGGAAAGAAGAGACTACATCAAAGCCATAGAGAATGACACCTCACCTATGGAAGTTGGCATACAATAAAATAAATCATCGAGGTAATGTCATTCCATCTGATGGGTTTTGTTTCAAATTTATATTTTGATATTGTGTTTTGTTTACTGATGATGTAATTGATGCTTGTGAAGGTCGTCAAGGCATCAATGACCAACTTCCAAAAGGACTAAAAAGTTATCCCACGCAATTTAATAGGTTACCATACTATGAGAAACTCCCAATCGTGCATTTGTTTGATCCTATGCATATTGGAAAGAATGTAACAGAGACATTATGGAAAATATTGGATGGAAGGTGTGACAAAGACCAAATTATCAAAATTTGTAGTGACATTGAAGAATCCAACCATGCAATGAAAAATTTTATTCAATCAAATAACAATGGAGACTAGATTGATACAAGTGCCCTTCCATGGTTATTGTCGGAGTAGCAGAGCAATGCTATAAAAGAAATTATAAAAAAAATGCGATTTCCCACAAGATTTGCTGTGAACATAAATGATCTCATATCAAAGAAAAGTGAATTTGGGCCAGGGATGAAAACACATGATTGACATATATTTATTAAGGTAATTCATATTATTTTGTATTCACTATATATTTGTATACTGCATGTGGTTTTCATTGCATTCTTTTATAAAATATTGACAAGATCATTTTACAAATATTGCAGTATGTTCTACCTCTATCTCTCCCACACCACTTTGCCAACGGTGTCAAACAAGTTATATATGATCTTGGAAAATACATGAGGTGGTTGTCATCTAAAGAAATCAATAAAGAAGATATAAAATACTGGAAGAGAAAAATTCCTCTTCTTATGTGTGAAATGCAAAAGTGTCTACCTTCAACTTTTTTCAATGCACAAGAACATTACCTCATACATCAAGTTGAGGAGATTGAATTGTGTGGACCTATACCAACTAGGTAAATGTGGAGGGTTGAGAGGCACTTGAAATTTTTGAAAGGCTTGGTTTGACAAAGAGCACATCCTAAGGGTTCTATGGTGGAGGGATATATGGTATACCAGACCATGGTGTACATTAGTGAATATCTTCCTAAGTTTGCAGCAAAGATCCATGTAGATCGTATTTGGGATCCCAACTCCATTAACAAATTTGAAGGGGAGTACTTGATGGGAAAAGGTAGATTGAGGAAAGTGAGAAGTAAATCTAAGATGTTATTGTAGTTAATTAATTCTTATAAATCTAGTCGAGAGTGGGATGCAATAAATCTAAGATGTTATTGATACAGCTGGTCAAGAGTGGGATGCAATACATTTGTATATTGCAAACAATCTTGATTGGATAATGGTATGGATTGAATGATGTCAACAAAATGGTTTCTCATTAACATGGGAAGGTGTTGCTTCATTGGTTAGAGAAGCTCATCATAATAGAGATTCCAATGTTACTCCAATGGTAATTGATCTAGCACATGGTTTAAGAGGTGGACAGGTACATACAAATTTATTAATGATCATGACTCGTATGTTTCATATCAACTCATGATGCAAATAATTTACACACTTGAAAAATTGTAGGTCAAGCACCACAAAGCTATGTACTATCATGGCCACAAATTTTGCATAAAAAAGTTGGATGACACAAAGAAAACTTGTGATTCTGGGATAAGTGCAGTTTTTGAGGTCACCAATATATCATCTAGAAATGACATACATCCTCAACAATCTCAAAATCAATACTATGACATCTTAGATGATATAATTGAGTGCGACTTTAACTCCTTCAAAGTAGTTCTATTTGTCATCAAATGGTACAGGCTACGACTGAATCAAAATGATCGAGATAGAACTGTTATTCAACATGATAATGGATTTACAATGATTAATACAAGGTCATTTGAGCCAGTTGGAGATGAGCCCTATGTTCTTCCAAGCCAGTGTGAGAAAGTGTTTTACTCAGAGGTTCCACATAAACAAGGTTGGTCATTTGTTGTTAAACATGATCGAAGAGGAAGGCCGATAAAGTATAATGTTATGGAAGAAGAAGATACCGAAGATGATGAAGAAGAAGATGATGATGATGATGATGATGATGATGATGGTGATAGTGATGGTGATGGTGATGGTGATGATGATGATGATGATGATGATGGTGATGATGATGGTGATGGTGATATTGGCAATGATGATGATGGTGATGCTGTTGATGGAGATGATGATGGTGATGATGGTGATGATGGCGATGATGATGATGATGATGATGATGATGATGATGATGATGATCAATGACATAATTGAAATGGTTACATATTTATTGTGTTCAATTCTAATGATTACATATTTATGTTTTGCTTTAAATTGTAATGATTACATATTTATTGTGTTCAATTCTAATGATTACGACATATGTGATTTATAATTACCAATTTTTTGTTTACGATGCTCAATTAATTGTTGTTGATACATGTATATTTGTGTTTGATTATCACCCTTTTTTCAAACAGGCAATTGACTATAGACATTGTCACCCCGGCCTTTTGTTGACGATCTTGCATTCCATACATAAGGTAAATTTGTTCATGTTTACGATGTTGCATATTGTTCATGTTATCTTCTAAGTTATTTGTAGCATACGTATCATGTAATATTTAGCTAACTTAAGATAAATGATTAACATATGCAGGAAATTTGACCCCTTTGGCATGGATCGTGCACAGTGACATGGATCGGTAGGTATAAGTCAATAAATAGACATAATTTTCTTATATTCTTCTTGTTTATCACTAAGCACGTATGTTATAAATAGACATATTATATAATCATATAATGTATATATAGACAAAGAAGAACCGTACGTATGGGTCATGACTTGATTATTCTATATATATTGACGTGGCAATATGTCATTTGATGGATTGCAGCACCCACCAAATAGGTACTTGTCAGATCTATCTACATCGAATGAGGGAAATGAGGGAATGCTAGATGAAAGTTCTACATGTAGTATGGCTAAAATAGGGAGATCAACTAGAGGTCAAAAGATTAGAAAAAAATTTGATAAATGCATGGAATATTTCCTTGCTAATGGGGGGTCATGTTCTTATGATGATGAGACCAAAGGCAACATCAAGGTGCCCTTTCGATACACACACATTGAGAAAGAATGGGTACCCAATGAGCTACCTCCAATTAATACCGATTTTTGTGTTAATGAGAGGATATATCGCATTGCTCCATCCTCATTGCATGGTTTGGGCCTATTTTCCATGGATGGGATAAAGGTATATTACAACAAAGTTGTTGAATTGTTCAATTATGTCGTTTCGTGTTACAATTACAATGATTGGATGCAGATTGTTCAATATTAAAAAAGTATGCGTAGGTATGCACTATCAGCTAATTATATACAAAGGAAATAAAATGATCAAAGTAAAAGATTTGCAATGTACATTGATGGGAGACCAAAAGCAACAAGTAATATTGTGGGTTTTATAAATAGGACATGACCTTCGTCAACTAATAAGCAACCCAATTGCATATTTGAGGCACGTGAGGGGAATCAAGTTTTTGTATGTGCAATAAAATCAATAAGTGCAGGGGAAGAACTGCTAATAGATTATCATTTAAATCGCATAGATACAAACAAAGTTACTATCATGAGGGTGGTAAGTACTATATACCATTTTATTAATAAGTTTTTTTTTGCTAAGTCTATTTCTTTTAGTTCGCTAAAGTTTTTATATTTAATCTTTGTCACAGGATGATATGGATCGCACACATGATAGAGGCCACGAGGATGCTCCTCCCACCTGTTCTTCAGCAAAGGTAAACCTTATTAAAATTGTACAAATTAGATAGTTGAAAAATGTTATATTATTACGTTATTTTATTTATGGTTTTGGAGTTTGTATGATAGTTTTACTGATATTCCTGTCACAATTTGATGTTCAGGATAAGGGAAAAGCACCCTCAATAGTAGAGGCAATAGCTACCCCCGAGGATGATGATATTTTTCCAGATTCACCTAATGTTATAATCATGTTGAAGAAAAAAATGAAACAAATCAATAAAGATATAATTAATATAGTTATAATTTTTTGGAACATTCAAAAACTTCTCAAGTTAACTCTTACTTTTATTATTTCAAAATGTCTTCGCTAACAATGTATTGTTCAGGTCATCAATTGCAGGAGACTCCTCCTAGCCAAGTTATCCATAGAACATTGCCCAGTGCAATGTTAGTCATAAGGGCCATGCAAACATCAACGCCTTCAAGGGCTATGGCAACTGGTAAATCATTGTTTTACTATATTTGGTTTTGTGCTAATTATGATTTCATAGTTTGTACTTTAATCTTGGGTGCATCACATAGTGGATTTTTTTTTGGAGCAGGAGATACCCTAGTGGCACCGCTTGGTACACTAGATACTAATCAATCTACATGTATTGGTGATAATTCACCACCATTTCCTGGATCTACCCATGTTACTAGCACAGGAGCTATGCAGATGTCATTATTGATTGACAATAATGAATCAATGCCTATAAAATGTCCTCAAATTCCAGGTACTTTAAATAATTATTTTTTATATTATAATATGCATTTACCTATTCATAACAAGTTTTGGATTGATTATCCCATGACATTTTTTGCAAGAAATGATACATTTTATAAGAAGCTTTATGACCTCACATTGCATATATTCGGGCCCACCATACGTACAAGGTGGAACATCATAAGAAAACTAAGTTTATCCCACTATTTTTTTTTCATATCATTAATTGGTACAGTATTTTTCCTTTCATTCCGATCTTTTCTTTTAGTGGCTATATCTAACAATTTTGTGTTTTTCCTTAAAAGGTGGAATTTGCAAGAAAAAAGTTTAAACGATCAGCTCGTCAAAGATTTACAGCATGAGTTTGGTAATAATATTTTTGATGAGAAGAAAATTTTAGAAAGAGCTTGCAAACATCTTAAGACCGTGAGGGACGCATATAGAAAGAGTCTCATCCAGAACCCAAAGTATGAGTGTCCTCCCTTTATTTCAGTGAGAGATTGGAATGAATTTATTTTAGATGCAAAGGAGAAAGCGGATGCTCAAAAAGAAGTTTCACTAACAAATGCGAGAAGGTATGCAATAGTATTAACTACTAGTGATAAGGTGTTTGGCATGGACTTTTGAGATGATAATTAAATTTTGAATGCAATCATCATTTTTCAATATAATATCTTGGTATGATGTTTTAGACATTTTCACCATTGAATGCAATGTGTTTAGCATTTCAAAGTTTCATTTGTTATTCCATATACATGTTTTTATAACCATTTTTTCAAACTTTTCATAGGTTGCAAGACACTTCAAAGGCAACAAAGGCTAGGCTACAAAAGATTGGGCAACACAGACTTGGCGCTGGAGGATATTCAAAAATTAAAGCTCGCATTGTAAGTAGCAGTAAATGAATTACAGAGAAAAATTATTTATAAAATGCAAATAATTTTGTTTAATCAAAAAATGCAGGGCTCTGATTTTAATGTAGAGGCCACGGAAGAACATAGAAAAATTGCCTTCAAGGAAGGCTATCAAGCCGTGGCTGAACACCTATGGCAAGCTTCCACTGGCCCAATCGAAGAGTCTCCTGCATCATGTGCACAGGTAAATATGCCAAAAAATATATTATAAATTGAATACTTGAGCAACAATCAATTTGATAATAATGTCCATTACATTGCAATGCAGCCTCTTAATCATGACACAGATCATACGCCGCATCATGAAGCCCCTGATGTGCATCATACTGTCCAAGGAGGTGCTCATTTGCTATTTAAAACTAATTATGTAATTATTAATACAATTTAACATCTTAAATTGAACTTGGTGTAACATTTTTGTGTATATTTTAGAGGATACAGAATCAGGTCATGTTGAATGAGTACCAGAGGATGTTTAGACTAATCACCATGTAGATCATGTGGCACATTCAAGTAAAGAAAATCTATGTTTTGTTCTTTTAAATTAATTTTTTGATTTATAGTTCTTTTACTTACATAAATACTTGTAATTCAATAATATAAAATAGTGTGAATTTAACTCATGAAGTAGTTATTGCAGCAGACCCCCCTTTCAGTGCAGCGGCCTCCTGTTCCTGAATAGATGAGGAGGAGACACACGTTGGGATTAGAATCAATAGAGGAGGGGAATGATGAGGACATTGATCTTCCTCTTAGAAATTATATGATTTAAAAAAATAGCAAGAAACCCAAAAAGAAATGATTATAATTAACATTTATTGCTAATGAAAGAACATTGTCTTAATGGATGTAATTTTGTACTAGTAATGTTGATGAATGATGTATGTTAATATGTGTTAATGAATTATTCGTGAATGTTGTGTGTTAATGAATTATGTGTTCATGAATTATTTATGAATGTTGTGTGTTAATGAATTTTATGTGTTAATGAATGTTATCATGTGATTATAATGATTGAATGTTATATTTCAAAAATGGATGAATGAATGAATGAATGAATGTTATTAAATGTTAATGGGGAATTTAGAGTGATGTTAGGGGGGGGGGAGGGGCCAAATGAGCTTCCACCTTCATGTGGTTGGCCTTGTTTAGTAGAGAATATTAAACTATTCTTGAAACCAAGTGAAGCTCAAACTTTAAAGACAAGCTTAGAGTTTTTGATGCAGAGCCTTCTAATATCCCCTTAAGGAACCCTGTTCAACTCGAGGATTCAACAACGTCTTGGAATCCACTCAAGGAACTAGAGTTCAACTCAAGGATCAATAAGAAGTACTTGACTTTAGGATATCAACCAAACACTCCTCTACAATAGGTTCACTACCTTGATTCATTTTAGACAACTTATCAATTCACTTTGTCCATGTTCCAATTTCCCTCTCCTTGGGAACACTCCTAATTCACCTTTCATGCAATCATCTCTTGATTTCTATCTTCAAGGATTCCCTTGATCCTTCTAAGGCTTAAAAAATCCTCAAATAGCCTAACTAAGGAGTTCCAACCCCTACCAAGCATTAACTCTATCCCAATCTTCAAAACTACCTTTTTTAGGACTGTCCAATTAGCCCTGTCCTACCAGTAAATTGCACTTTTCTCTAAAATTCCTCACACACCATGGTGACTTCTTCACCTTTCTAGATACCCTTTATGGATTTCTTCAAACCTTTCTAATACCAATCCTTCAACTTGTGACTATTGCACACTTCTATGACTGTCCCTATCAGTAATTAGGCCTAATTAGCCCTCCTCTTCCAAAGAAACTCCTATTTACACTTACTCTCAACCTTCGAACCTTTATACAGTCTCAAGGTATCTAATAAAAATTAGAATTCCTCAATTAGTTTGACCCTCCAAGCTTTCCTAGATACTTTTTCATCAAACCCTCCCTTTAAGGGTTTCTATCCTAGGGCTTCCTAGAAAAGACGCTAAATCAACTCAGAAAACCTTTCTAATGGCTCAAACACCTTCAAAAAAACTCTCTTAATCATTTCCAACACTCATTTACCAATTCCACCCTCAACTTGTTCATATTCACCACGTGGTGCTTCCCAAATGCACCCTTCACTACCTATTCAATAGTCACCTACTGTTCCTTGCTCCTTTCACTGACACCTGCATCCAAATCATGATAAAAACATAATATTTACAGGCCTTAGTACCTCTCCCATAGGCAATTATTAGAACATAAACAATTATGGGTACTTTCCCCTTTTTAATCACAACAAAAGTTGACAATTCCGATTTACATGGAGATCCAATTAGAATCAACTCTAACATACTTCACAGATTAAAATCCTGTTGTTTAAGCTTTACACAGCTTGTTGCCTATAGATTGTAATTTGCATTATGTACTTCATTCTATATATGAATAAGCTATCTAGTTTGTTAATTAATGGCCCAATTTCTTTGAGAATTTGCCAGCCTTTTCAGAAGTATTTTTGTTTAGGATGTCAAAGAGATATGAAGAAGAAGAAGAGAACTTCTATGAATTGAAGTGTCAAGAGGGTGGTATTTATCTTTTGACATTTGGAGGGCATGACAAGCATGTGTAAGCTGCCTCACTTGCATTTTGAATTTTATAATTCTATCAAATTTATCTTGCTCATTTGGTTTCGCTTGTGTAGGTTTGGGCCTGGGGCAATCCAAAATATCAATGAAGCTTTGAATAAGGTATGAAAAGATATTCATAAATTCACAAGGTATGTGATATTTGTTGGGTCATTGTATTTCATTATATCAATGGTTCTAAGGATAATTTGGTAGGTCGAGGGGGACAAAGATGCAACTGTTCTTGTCACAACGAATGAGGTAATTTCCACCATTTTTATAGGTTGGGTTGGATCATGAGAATAGTTATATAATTTGATAAGTAGGAAATATTTTTTTAAAGTAAGTTAAATTATGATATTATTATCAGAATTTAACTATGTAGTTTTATAATTAGTTTACTGACAAATGTTTCATGAATAGTAGTTCATAATAACCTTTCTTTTATGAGAATGAATGGAACACTTAGTACTCATTACATCTAGATGATGCTCATAGAGGTGAAATGCTACTTCCCAGTAGGTCACTCATCCCAATATTATTCTAGTTCAAGTGCTCTTTACTACGAAGGTTCCTCCAACGTTAAGCCCACTTTGCTTGCAACCCCATTTGCAAAACATTCAACAAGTTTTGTGCCTTGTGAACCATTCATTAAAAAGCCTCTTAAGCTCATCAATTGATAATTAAGAGATATTTTCCACAAGTTTGCAAATTGTGATATTGCAATCAACATTCAACCGTGTAGCTTTATGGTTAGCTTATTGACAAATATCTCATGAGTAGTGATTCACATGAATCCATCTCTCATGAGAATGAATGGAAAACTTAGTGCTCATTTCATCTAGGTGATGCTCACAGAGGTGAAGTGATGTAGGGGCATCCATCATGCAACCAAGGAATTCCATGGTACTAGGTGAAGACAAGAAGGACAAGGCATCTAGCCATGTCAACTGGAATATTCTAAAGCCAATCACGGCATATTTTCATGGCCAAAGTACTTTAATGGTCAAAGGTCCTGATAAAGCCTATGGGAAAAATGATGTAACAAATGGCATATGAGCCATGAAAGGGTGTAGTTTCATGTTTTAAGATATTCAATAAGGTCATTGGACCAATTATGAGTCATTAGCATAGGTCTAGATATTAGAAAAAGCATAAAAAGCATATCTTATAATTTGAATTCAAACTCAAATGGTCACTAAGTACTTCTGGAGGGAAAATTAAGATTTAGTATTTGTCTTGTTTAAATAAACATTCCAACTACCTTGGTTGGTTGGGCAGTCAGTTAGAGGTCTATTTAAGATGTCACAGCCTTAGGCAAGGAGGCATGGTTTTGTACAAAGTACACAAAAAAATTGTATGGACAGGCAATGAATCAATGAGATTTTGAAGTTTTCTTGCTAATTTGAAGCCCTCTTTGATGTAGAAATCTTCCATAAATGTTGGTAAGGCATACTTAAGTTGTTTTGAGTTGAATTTGGTGAATTTAATAACACATTTCAAAACTTATTACTGCTGTCACGCCAAACATACAGTTTTGCATTGTTTTTTTCAAATGAATAAGTGAGGGTTCCATCCTATGAATGTATATCTGACCATGGGATGGACCCTGATGGTTCTAACATGTTTAACTAACCATGAAAATGCAAGGAAAGTGAAGATTTGCAGGATAGGGTGAAGCATATGCAAATTTGAGTGGTGTAGGGATTGATTTGGGTACCCAAATGATGCTAACAATCACACAGCCATACATCTAGCTTAAGGAGGTGTATTTTTTGTTGGATAATCTTTTAACACATGTTGAATACATGGTGAAACCTGAAGTTTGGGTCTTGGAAGTGCCAGATTGACCTAGTTCAATGATGCCCTAGGAAATGAGGGTTTTAATGCATGTAATTGGGGTTTTTGTACCAAAACACTTCATAGTCTAAAATTGATCAGTGATTTCTTTAATTGGGAATAAATAATGATGGTCCTATGAATTTCATGGAGTTTGGATGCATTCGGAGCATGGTTGCTTTGTAAACCCACCTAATTAGCCCTCTAAAAACAATCTCAATAGTAACAATATTTAAGTTTTGGATATGTTTTATTACAATAAAAAGGGTATTCATAAATATAATTACCTTATCAAGTGTTTTGGAAAAAAATTGAGTTATTTGGGTTTTAGTGCTGTTGGAGGGCTACTAGCCTGTCAACTAGACCTAATAGTCAGTTTTGGGGATTTGATGATTGGAGTTGCATAAAAGGTCGAAACTGATTGATTCTTGTCTAAAACATCTAGTTTATACCATTTGTGTCCACCCTAGGCATTTGGAGGCAAGATTGAGTGTTTTGTGGGTATTTGACCTTTGGAGTACCTTAAAGGCTTATGGGATCCTTGTAGAATTGAACAAGTTTTGTGTGAAACCACCACTTCTGCTAACCACTCTACATCATGAAGCACTAGGACTATTTTTTTAATTTTTGATGATTTTCGAATGCTAATGAAAACTATGAATGAATGTTGTCTAAGGTGCATGTAGTATACCCTAAGATAGATAAATGTAAACCTTCTAAGGAAATACCTAAATGATGTTGGGAACTATCTTGAATTCAATTTTGAGGAAAACAAAATTATAATTATGACAAGGTGTTTATGAATAAGACAAATTTAGACAAGAATGACAAGCATCCAAGAAAAGGTGGACATGAAAAGAAGATAACTATATTTAAAGGAAGTTAAGATAATGTGCAAAGCCACTATAGGAATGTCCTCAAAAGATGTACCCTCTAATTTGGAAAATGACTCTAGAAAGTGTAATTCTTGACCCTAGGATGTGCAAGCTATGTTTTTAGATTTTTAGATTTTTTGAATCTAAGATGAGGACTATTCACTATGAAAATGACTAAGAAAGGTTATAAACTCTCAATATAAGAATGCCACTAAAATGCAAGGTATGAACTTATAATTTGCAAGGGTTTCCAATCAAAATATTCTAGATAAAGGAAAAATGATATATTTATGACCCATGCTATTTTGTTTCTCTATGTGGGACATTTTTTAGGACAAGTTTTGATGATTCATAAACACAAAAATCACACAATCACTTATGGCTGTAGGTATGACTAAAATGAAATGTTTTGTCTTTATTCTGTCTACTATATGAAAAAAGGCAAAGTGTGAAATCTATGAAAATCACTTTCTTGCATGAGTTTAAAATGAAATAAGGAAAATTCTATGATGCAGGAAAAAGAAATGAATCTGATAAATACCCCTCGGTATTCATCATTTCCCCTAGGTTATGAGCTACCAACAAATATTGCAATAATTACACTTCAGGTAAATTTCGCATTCTTTTCGAGAGGATGATGAATATTTTAAGGTTTATTTCAAGTAGATTGTTTGGGAGAGTCATTTATATTTATTTTTTCCTCTTTTAGTTTTTATTTTACATTGAACATGCAATTTGGAGAGCAGGAACTGGAGGATAAGCTTACTTTATTGTGTTTAGCACATCTTTATGAGGTAAATTTGAACTTTATATAAACTGAACCATTTTGTTTGTACAAAACTATGGTCTGAAATTGTAAAATTATAAAAACATTTGGCAAAATGTCTGTTGTCCTGTATTCTTGTGTAGATTGGAGAAGATGACAAATTTTCAACCCCCACAAGAGTTGATCTTCAAAAACTATTTCCAGGATGGAAGGTATACTCTTTTACGAATGGACCTTACTAGCTTCTGATGCCCTATTTTTTCATGTGGATATCCAATTACTCCTTTGTAAGATTGTTGGCATGTGTTTGTCCTTAGTTGTATAAAGCTTGCCTCAAACATTTATTCCAATGCGCTGCCTTCGTACAACCAAAAAATCATATTTATGCATGTCATAAATCCAATTTTTCATATTTAAGGATAAATCTACTTTGGCAACATGTGTCTACTAAAAACTCATTAAAGTGGTTATTATAGATTATCACTCTTTCAGTCCTCTTTGACATTACCTTCTTTATTGATTTGTATACTCTCATCTTTTAACTATTATGTTTAGGCACAGAGAAGCCCATATAACTTGATACTAGAAAAAACATTTGACAAATTTGCAAACAATTGTTCACTTGGTGAAGCAAAAAATGTTTTGTAGTACAGTCTGCCAAACAAGAACCATCTATCTCTATTTCATTGTTGAGCACTTGGATACTTGAAAATTTGATCTGCCATTTTGTTTGATTTTATTTCTACATTCTTAAGATTCCACAACATATTATGTTGGTGATTTAGTTCTTCATTAAGTTGTTTTTCAATTGTTATAAATCAAAGGTAAGCAGTCACAAGAAAATTTAACAAACACATTTGTATGTTAGCATGATAGGATCAAGTTAAAAGCATTTTCTAAATTCATAATTATAAGACATTGTTGTCATTTTAATGAATTCAATATGCATAACAATAGAAGCCTATAGAAGCCTTAGTTATAGGTATAACAATAGAAGTTTGTTTTTCAACTTTCAAGGATAGTATTATACGTAATCATTAAATTGGTCACTAATGCAATTTCCAAAACTGAATTCTACTGTATATTTTTTTATAAGTACACTTCTTATAGGGGCATCACAGGAAATCAGTCAAAATTAGTTTCCTTTGGTTCTTTCTACCTCCTCAGAATTAGTATTTTCAGTTCAAAAGTGATAAGGGAAATTTGTTTCTGTTATCTAATATTGAAAGATATGTTGTTTTTGTCATCGCCATATGGTACATGGATTATACAAAAGCTCTACTGGGTCAAAAAAGATTAACCTTTTAATGTTGAAATTTAAATTGGTCTTTAGATATTATAAAACAACTAGAAAGCCTGAGGACAATAATTGAAACTTTTTGAGAAGGATGTCTTTTCAAATTATTAATATTTTTTCAAGTCAATACAAATTACAAACACTGGAGAACTTAGTTCAATGAAGATATGACTAGTATTGATCATGGAATCGTGAGTTGATCTCCAAAAATTTTGGTAGGCTTAACAAATGCAATAAATGAGAATGATAAATAAAGGCTTTCTATTTGTCCTATTTAGCAAAACCTCAATTGTTGAGTATATATTGTTCTAAAGTTCAGTCCTTGATGGCTGTTGACATTTATTGGTGATTTCTGAAGAGGAATATTGAAGTCAGTCATATACATCTTGGTGGCAAACCAGAAATAAATGTTCTTGAAATAGATATATGAAATAGCAAGTGAACACTCTGGGTACTTGCAGTTGATTTCTCAATATTATTTTGTTATTTTCTTTTTGATGTTATTAATTAATGCCTTTTAAAAAATTTGAAGTTCAAATATGTAAACTTATATTATTGAGGCATGTGAACTGAGGGGACTTGCACCCTGCTTTGTTTGTTGGAACATGTCACATCAGCAAGATGGATGTCATATTATTTGACCTAGTTTCATTGTGTTATTGTATCTCTTAAATAGTTTAACCCGGCTTGTCCATACAAATTCCTTTATGCTTTTTCACATGAGCTCACTACATTAAACAATTTACTGCTATGATTTTGCATGTACAAAAACCATCCCAATTTAACGTTTCTAGGTTATACCATCCCAATATCATGTGTTTGATTAAATATGTTATCATGTGTTTGATATAACCATATTATCTCCAATCTTCATCGCTGTGCTATTTTGGTCAATTTTTACTTTTCATTTCCTATGATAACCATTGAGAAAATAAACACACTTTCCTTGAAGGATGGAATAAGGTCTTGAAAATATAATCATAACTATTTAAAATGTTGTAGACAACAAGCCATGCATAACATATGATTACCCTTTATTGCTGGTATATTTCTTCCAGAGAAATCTTTAATGGGCAGTTATTATAAAAAATATAATTGAACATATCATTATGGCTTTATTTAATTTAATATTTGCCTTTTAGGTCCTTGCATGATCTTTACTCTCCCATCGCTCATTCCCTTCTCATGGGTGATTGACCCTATGTATTGAATCATTTATATATACATCAGGGGATTAAAAAAATTGCATGTACACGTTCACATTTTCTTTGAGTCAGAATATGAAGAACAATAGGAAGCTGTGGTCCCTTTAATGAGTTTAGATGGTAGAGTCAAAGATTAAATGGTATATTTCCTCTAATTGTTGAAATATTTGTTTTGCATGATTTTGTAGATTGAAGAAGTTGTCAAGCTCAATCTTTCTACAGTTCAAGAAAATTTAGAAATGACATCATTGGACTGGTGAATTGAAGGTGAAGAGAATGATATGCATGAGCCATCTAAGAGAAACAAAATAATGAATGAAGAATTTATTGTGGAATTAGCACCTATGGAAATCAGAACCATTCAACTTGAGTTTGATGACTGAGGACTATGTGAGTCCTATATGAAATTTTTTACAACAGTTAAAAGAACCCATGATTGTCAAATTTTTATGACTCGAGAACCCCACTAGCCCTTCAGGCTCACCAAAGGCTACATACCCACAATTGAATCAACTATGCCTCCAAACACCTAAGATGGACCAAAATGGTGTAAACAAGGTGGTTTCAACAAGAATCAATCATTTTTTATAGCCTTTACAACACCTATTGACCACAACCTTCAAATCTGCCTTCTAACCCTATGAGCCCCAATTAGCCCTGCTGGACCAGTTTTCTCCCTTTTTCTCTTACTTTTTCCAAACAACTTGAGAAAAAAATTATAGTTTCAAACACCCTTTTCAGGGTTATTTAACATGTGTAAACTTCAATGGTGACTCCTTTAGACTAGTCTTAACTTCCTTCACAAGGTACCCTCCTAATGGCATCAAAATCAAACAAATAACAAAGAAACTATATCATTCTCTTATCCTCATCACTCCAAACTTTCATCATAGTTATAATATGGAAAAATATGACTAAATCCAAGAGATTTTAGTCCTATTCCACAAGGAATGCCCAAAATGCTCATTCAATGCCTTCAAACCCTTGTTGCATAGGGTTTCACCAAACACCTATCTCTACTAACCTTGGAGACCAAATAATGGTTCATACACCTTCTCTTTGATGCCCTAGGACATCTCAAATCATTAGATAACCTTCTTGTACAGCTCAATATGCTGCTGTCATACTATTCCCACCAATCCACCATGGGACATTTCCATTATTTTCTCCAAACTTGCTGTCTTCGCACTAGTGCTACATCAAAACTTGTTAGATTTATATTGTACATGTTAGTAACATGCCTCCCATGAAGTCTGGGCCCTTTAATTCATGGGAGGTTCATCTATTTAAAGAAAACTTTTGTCTGTCACAGGAAAAACTCAAGAAAACAGCCTGAAATGAACCAACAGTCGTATATGCTGCTTCAAAACAAAGTGTTATTCATTCAATAATGAGTGAAATGTGTTTAAATACCCTTCTAATTCATGTATTTGATAGTCCCAAACAAAAAGAAGTTCAATACATTGAATGGAACAGCACCAAAATGAAATTTTATTGCTTGCTTTCACAACAGTCCGTATAATAGGCTTTTTTTCTCCCTGTCCCCCTCCATACAATGGATCCTTTAGACATTTAATGACCCCTATCTACCTACCTCAACCAAATTTAGACAATTGAGAGGTTTAATTAATCCTAAAACCTGTTAAAACTAATTTCCCTCCAAAAAGGTAATATGACCATTTACATTCAAATTTAAATTAATAAACTTTATTTTATGCATTTTATGACTATTCTGACTTCCCAACTTACTCCATTGACCTACACATGGTCCAATGTATTTATTGAATGCTTCTAAACATGAAAACTACTCAAATCTAATCCTATTGGACTCTTTCACCTATTACATTGCTTTGATCACTTATTACATTGTATTGGTCCTTAGACCTCTATCATGACTTTTACATAGTTTATTGAATCCAACACTATCATAAGCCATTATAGGCTTCAAAACTTGCCAATCAACTTGTCTTGATACCATCTTCTCCTTCTTAGTTATTGGAGTCCTCCTTTTCTCAGATGCTCTTCTAGATGCCCCTGCATCAAATATGCTTTAAAAAAGTCTTTCTTCTTGGTTGGGATGAGTCTATTATTGGCCTATCCATGGAAGCCTCATTTTTAACTTGTTCAGGGCATTTTGTCCCTACAAGATATCTAGTTTATACTTCCTGAGTCACCACTAGAGTCTTCAAATCTAGATATTTTGCACAAGGTTAGGGCACCATTGCCAGTCATTTAAAACATGGTTTTTTCTTTAACAGATGATTTTTATCATTAATATTTGTGTGCTTACAGACCCTAATGTTGTTTCTCTAAGAACCCTAAATTGGAAATCTGTAGATGGGGTTTGGTGTTAAGAAATAATACAAGATTCATGTGATAAGTAAGAGATATTTTCCATAGCAAGCCAAATTGTGATATTGCTATCAAGATTCAACTGTGTAGTTTTTTGAGTCAAACTCATTGACCCGTGATTCATGAGTAGTGGTTTACATGAACCCATCTCTCATGAGAATGAATGGAACACTTAGCACTCATTGGCTTTAGGTGATGCGTACAGAGGTGAAGCACTGGGACTTCCCCGGAGGTCATCCATCCTAGTACCACTCCAGCTCGAGCTTGCTTAACTACAGAGTTTCCTCCATGGTTAAACCCACTCTGCTTGCATCCTCATTTGCAAAACCTTCACCAAGTGTTGTTCCTTATGAACCATTCATTAGAAAGCCCCTTAAGCTCATCAATTAATAAGTAGGAGATATTTTCCACAGCAAGTCAAATTGTGATATTTCTATCAAGATTCAACTGTGTAGTTTTTTGAGTCAAACTCATTGACTCATGATTCATGAGTAGTGGTTCACATGAACCCATCTCTCATGAGAATGAATGGAACACTTAGCACTCATTGGCTCTAGGTGATGCTCACAGAGGTGAAGCACCAGGAATTCCTGAGAGGTCACCCATCCCACTACTACTCCAACTCGAGCACACTTAACTATGGAGTTTCCTCCATGGTTAAACCCACTCTGCTTGCATCCTCATTAAATGCACTTTGCTTGCATCTAGAGTGGGTTTAACCATGGAGGAAACTATGTAGTTAAGTGCGCTTGAGTTGGAGTAGTACTGAGATGGGTGACCTCTTGGGAAGTCCTGGTGCTTCACCTCTGTGAGCATCACCTAGAGCCAATGAGTGCTAAGTGTTCCATTCATTCTCATGAGAGATGGGTTCATGTGAACCACTACTCATGAATCACGAGTCAATGAGTTTGACTCAAAAAACTACACAGTTGAATCTTGATAGAAATATCACAATTTGACTTGCTGTGGAAAATATCTCCTACTTATTAATTGACGAGCTTAAGGGGCTTTCTAATGAATGGTTCATAAGGCACAACACTTGGTGAAGGTTTTGCAAATGAGGATGCAAGCAGAGTGGGTTTAACCATGGAGGAAACTCTGTAGTTAAGTGTGCTCGAGCTGGAGTGGTACTAGGATGGATGACCTCCGGGGAAGTCCCAGTGCTTCACCTCCGTACGCATCACCTAGAGCCAATGAGTGCTAAGTGTTCCATTCATTCTCATGAGAGATGGGTTCATGTAAAACCACTACTCATGAATCACAGGTCAATGAAAAGAACTCGGTCTATAACATTTTTTTTATAAAAAAAAAATTCACATTGATCAAAATTTTGACCAATGCTAGAACCAATTTTGACCAACTATTGGTTGAAATTTCAACCAATGGACCAAAAAATCAATGACAAATCCATACTTTTGACCAATCTAATGGTTGAAATTTTGACCATTTGATTGGTGGAAATTATGGATTCATCATCTATGGTTTGGTCCATTGGTCGTAATTTTGACCAATCATTGGGGCAATCAGTGGTTGAAATTTTGACCATTAGAAAAAATGACGGCAATTTTTGAGCTTGGGATATCGTTGAAATTTTGACCAAAACATAGGTCAAAATTTCAACAAATAGTAGACGCATCGAAAATTCAACAAAAAAAGAATGACAATAGTTTTGGTCGTAAATTTGACCAATTACTATCAAAATTTCGACCAATTTTCGTTGAAATTTGAAGTCAAATTTACTAGTGACTGTGGTAGTTTGACAGATGTGTTGTACACAATGGTCATGTGAATACCTATTCCCTAAAAAAGGATGGAGTGTGACATAAGCTAAAGCCATTGAAGGAGACTGAAAAAAATGTATGTGGTAATGGAAGAATAACATTTGTTGATGGAAGAAAATTCCTAGATGGTATGAGGCATAAGCGTGTGTGTTTTGCTTTAATTCCAAAAGCTGATAAAGAGGAAGTAGAGGATGTACCTGTAGAGGTTGCAGATTTTTTGAATGAGTTTTAGGATATTGTATCTGATAATGTACCTGATGGATTACCACCGATAAGAAAGATCAGTCATCAGATAGATTTGATTCCAGGAGCCAGTTTGCCAAACAAGGCAGCACATAGAATGACACTAGCAAAAAGTGAAGAGTTGAACAGACAAGTACATGAGTTTTTATAGAAGGGATTGATTCAGGAGAGCCTAAGTCCATGTGTTGTACTAGCAGTATTAGCACCAAAGAATGGAGAATGGAGGATGTGTATAGATTCTAGAGCAATAAACAAGATCACAATCAAGTATAGGTTTCCATTGCCACGAATGGATGATATTATGGATTGTTTGAGTGGAGCTGTGTATTTCTCAAAGATAGATCTGAAGAGTGGATATCACTAGATTCAGCTCAAAGAAGGAGATGAATTGAAGACTGCTTTCAAGACAAAGGATGGATTGTATGAGTGGTTAGTCATGTCTTTTGGGCTAACCAATGCACTGAGCACTTTTATGCGGCTCATGAATGAGGTTTTGAAAGAATTTTTAGGTAAGTTTGTCATTGTGTACCTAGATGATATTTTGATCTTTAGTAAGACATTGGAAGAGCATAGGATGCATATTCATATGGTGTTTGAGAAGTTAAGAGATGAGAAATTGTTGATTAATTTGAAGAAGTGCAGTTTTGTGAAGAAAGAGTTAGTGTATTTGGGATTTGTAGTTTCAGTAGAAGGTCTAAAAATGGACCCAAAGAAGGTACAGGCTATCCTTGAATGGCCTACTCCAAGGAGTGCTACTGAGGTAAGATCTTTTCATGGTTTGGATAGTTTTTACAGAAATTTTATCAAAAATTTCAGTAGTATTTGTGGTCCCTTGACTGAAACAATGAGAGGGGATAGAAAAGAGTTTAAGTGGACTAATGGGGCAGAAAAGATTTTTCAATTGTTGAAATAAAAAGTTACAGAATAACTTGTTTTAACACTTCCAAATTTTAATAAGGCGTTTCAAGTAGATTATGATGCTAGTGGTACTACAATAGGAGCTGTTATGAGCCAAGAAGGTAAACCTATTGCTTATTTTAGTGAGAAGTTAAATGATGCCAAGAGAAAATATTTTGTTTATGATCAGGAATTTTATGTGATAGTTTAGGCATTGAAGAAGTGGAGACACTATCTGCTTCCTAAAGAGTTTTTTTTGTATACTAATCATCAAGCTTTGCAATATCTGAATAGTCAAGGAAAGTTGAATCAAAGGCATTTGAAATGGGTTGAGTTTTTGTAGAGTTATACATTTGTTTTGAAACACAGAAGTGGAAAGCCTAACAGGGTTGTAGATGCGCTTAGTAGAAGGAAACTATTGCTGACAGAGATGTAGGTTGAGGTGGTTGGGTTTAAAGAACTCAAGAATTTATATCTAGAGGATCCTGATTTTGGTGAAGCTTGGAAAGCTTGTAAAGAATCTGTTACTCTAGATTGAACGAAGTGGCTGGATTTCATCATTTAGGATGATATGCTATTCAGAGGAGTTAGTTGTCTATTCCAAGAAGTTCTATGAGGGAGAATCTAATCAAGGAGAAGCATAGCGGAGGATTGGCTAGACATTTTGGTCATGATAAAACCCTTGCTTTGGTTAGTGAGAATTATTATTGGCCATAGTTATAGCAAGATGTCAAGAAGTTTGTACAGAGTTGTAGAGTATGTCAGATGGCGAAAGGAGTGAATTAGAATATAGGGTTGTATCAACCATTACTTGTACCAGAGAAACATTGGGAGAATATCAATATGGACTTTGTTCTTGGTTTACCAAGGACACAATAGGGACATGATTCAATTTTTGTGGTAGTTGATAGATTTTCAAAGATGACACATTTTATTCCCTCCAAGAAGACTAATGATGTTGTTCATGTAGAAAAATTGTTTTTCAGAGAAGTAGAGTGACTACATGGTTTGCCAAAGACCATAGTTTCAGATCGAGACACTAAGATTGTTGGATATTTCTAGTGTACATTGTGGAAGAAGTTGAAGATAGATTTGAAATTCATATCATCACATCATCCACAGACTAATGGATAGATAGAGGTGGTGAATAGGAGTTTGGGAAATTTGCTGAGATGTTTGGTTGGGGATAAGCCAAAAGGATGGGATTTGATTTTACCATAGATATAATTTTCATACAATAATTATATCAATAGGAGCACTAGTAAATCACCATTCTAGATTGCATATGGGAGTAGTCCAAGAAATGCATCTGAGTTGAGAAAGATAGATAAAGGAGAAATAAGTAGTGCTGAAGGTGAGGATTTTGCAAAACATTTGAAGAACATCTATGAGGAGGTGAGGAAGCATATTACAAAGATGAATGTGCAATATAAGGCTAAGGTAGATGTGAAAAGGATGCATAAGGAATTTTAGGTTGGAGATGAAGTCATGGTTCATTTGCGAAAGGAGTGATTTCTAGTTGGTACATATAAAAAGTTGAAAATGAAGAAGTTTGGGCCATGTAAGATACTGAAGAAGCATGATTTAGGAAATGCATATGAGGTAGAATTGCCTACTGAGCTGAATATTTCACCAGTGTTTAACATTTTAGATTTGATAGAGTATCATGAAGGAGGTGTTGAAGATGAGGTTACAGCAGCACAGTGGAGTATTCCAGCAACCAGTTCAGATATCAAGGAGATTGAAGACATACTGGATAGTCGTGTTGGCAGAAGCACAAGGAACATGACATATGAAGAGTATTTGGTCAAATGGAAAGGATGAACTGTTGAAGATTCATCATGGCTAACAAAGGAGGAGGTTAACTATCTTGGTTTTCCACTGCACACCTGAGTCATGATGGGGTCACTTCTCAAATTACCCCGGGTGTCTGATGCAGGAGTATCCTGGGTGTAAGAGCAATCTTGCATCACCCAAAAATATTTCTAGTTTTGTATTCAATAAGGGCTATCTTGTGCAGAGCTTCTATTTTTAGTAAGTTGGTCATAAATCTGAGAATGTTCTGATTTTACATGTGGAGGTTCATCTCAGTCATATCAGCCTGCCATTAAAGTTTCATGGCTAGATCAGGTCTAGTTTTGAAGATATTGAAGATTTTTGGTATTGGCAATAGGGTACAGAAACTTTGAACTCAATTTTGAAGGCTTTAGAGACCTCAGATGAGGTTGAAAATTTGGGGATAGGCACTTCCACTCGTTAGGCCTATAGAGCACTTTGTGGCCTTTCCGAAATGGGGTTATAATAGTCCATCGGGTCAATTGGTGATGACTTATGGTCTCTGGAAGTCAGCTCATCTGAAATGGCAGGAAATAATTTTCCTTCAAAATTTTTGTTTAGGTTTCAAAAGTTATTTTGAGCTAACTTTGATGTAATAAATTGAAAAATAAAATAATTCTAAGTTTGGTCGGCCCTTAGGGTTAAATTTTTAGAACCTTCTCAGGCGGTGGAAATTGACTATATAAAGAAGGCCCGTAGTGTTGTCTAGGGCAGTTCTGGGTAGTAGATCTGGGTATTGATTTGAGGCTTTGTCGTACAAAATATTTTAAGGGAATGCCCATGAGGCTTTGCATATTGTAATTCTAAAAGTTTGTAATTCCACATTTGTGGAGATAATAAGAAGCCAATTTTCTATTCTTTCATATTGTTGTTGTTTCTCTGTTTCTATTATGTGTTTGTGTTATTAAGGGGAGCAACCTTCATCAATTCTCCTCCTCTATTTGATCTTAGACATTTTATCTTTAGTCCAAATTCATTCTCAACCTTGGCTTTGAATATTTTGATCTTCTCAAAGGCTTCTGACTTATCTTTCAAGAACACAACCCACACCATTCTAGAATAATCATTTATGAATAGAATGAAATCCATTTCACCATAGTATGATCTTGTTTGAGTTGGTCCACATAGGTCTTTATGAATCAGATCCAATTTGTTCTTTGTTGAGTTATGCTTTCTCCTGAATGAATTCCTCACATGCTTTCCCATTACACATTCCCTACATATAGTATCAACCAGCTTTGCTATGCTAGGTAGGTCTCTTACTGCCTTTACATTACTAATCTTTACTATGTTAGCAAAATTGATATGACATACTCTTTTTTGCCATAACCAATTGTCATCTACTTTAGCAATAAAATAACTTGCTTCTAGATTAAGCTTGAAAACATTACCTTTAGTTTTTGATCTTGATGCAATCATTTCTCCTTCTTTGTTGTTAATGATACACTTGTTTCCATTGAATTCCAATTTGTAACCTTTGTCAAGTAACTATCCAACACTTAGTACATTATGTTTCAAACCATCAACATAAAGAACATCATTAGCATTGTTCTTTCCATCCAAGGTAATGGCTCCTCTACCAATGATGGGTTTGGGAGTGTTATCTCCAAATCTAACCATGCCACCATTTTACTTTTCTAGATGAACAAACTTGTCTTTATCACCTAACATGTGATGTGAACATCCACTATCTATGATCCAATCTATCCTTATGTCTACTTGTGAGATCAATGCTAACTTTTCTTCCTCTTTCTCATCTCCATTATTCATTTTCTCTACGATAGCAATGAAGCCAATTTCATCTTCAGCTGAATCATCATCTGATACTCCATCTCTAGCATAGTAGTATTCCTTTGAATACTTAGGCTTGTATTTATTTTTGAACTTTCTAGCTCTTATAGGACATGTAGATGCAAAGTGACCAATCTTATTACATGAAAAGAATTTAAATGACAATTGACTTTCATATTTCCCTTTTCCTTTCTTTTCTCTTTTAGCAATCATAGCAATGAAATCATCTAGTGCTTTCTCTTCATCATCATCATCAAAATTACTAGAAGTGCTTGTTGATTTCTTACCATGGACTGATGCTTTTAAGGTTGTTTCACTTTTAGGTTTTGTCTTAAATCTTGAAATCTCAAAAGCTGAAATTTTTCTGATCAAGGTCTCTCTCTTGAAATTTGATGTAAGCTGCATGGTCTCATCAAGGATGTTGATCTTGTTTTCATTCTCTACTGTGAGAGTGGTCATCAACTTATCCATAATGTCTTCTTCGAAGATCTCTCCACCATTGTTCGTGATTCCTATAACTACTTCATTAATCATTTGGTTGTAAGCTCTAATGTTCTCTTCAGGTAGCATCTCTAATGCATTGTATCTTTTCTTCCAAGTTTTTCTTTGCACATCCTTTTCTTGTTTGTCTCCTTTAAATATGTCTTCTAGGTGCTTCCATATCTTGTGGGTTGTATCTACTTTCTTTATTTTTGAAAAATCACTATCAGATAGGGTACTGATAAGGGCTTCTTTGGCTATTACATTATGATGAAATAATTCCTTATGCTTTTTAGTAGCATCATCTTTTGCAAGGTATGCTAAATTAGGAATCTTAACTTATTTGATAGTCACATCAAAAACTTCAAAAGCAATGCATTGCAAATGTGTCACCATCTTATTCTTCCAATCAAGATAATTTTCTCCATCAAACTTAGGACTTTCTTTTCTAAAGAATGCCATTTGATCAACCTCAAGCTATTAAAATTTCTCTCTAAGGCACTTGGCTCTGATACCAATTGTTAGGAATAGTCCCAAGAGATAACTAAGAGGGGGGTGAATCAGTTATCTACAAGTTTCAATTCTTTATCCATTTAAGTATACTTAAATATAAAGCATAAACACAATGAAAGAACACTTGAACACAACACCAATATTTTAGTTACGGGGAAACCAAAATAGGTAAAAACCCTAGTGGGAATTGACACCCACTAATATTTTGTACTAGTGTTTTATGATCCTTCTTATAAGATCCTTAACTCTGTTAGGAGTTTCTTTAAAATATGTTTAGTATAGTAGAACTTGTCAAGGGTCAGACCCTCTTAGGAGTATTTTACAATAAACCCTATTAGGGGTGTGGATGCACTCTCTGAGAGCACACAGCTCAAAGGGTGAAGGCTACAACCTTCTGAAGATAAATACACACTATATCTAGATCTTTGTGAACTACACTTTGACCTACTATCTAGATCAGTTCCAATGTATAACAAAAACTCATTACTTTGTCAAATAGACCTTCTTATGATGGCTCAACACTTCACACACTCTGCCCTACTCTTTACAATCAACTCTGAACCACACCTTAGCAATCACAAATGACTGCATATAAATATCTTTCCTCCAAATGATATAATCAAGTCGGCCTATTAGAACCACCTTGAAATCATATTAGAGAAACCATAACATACTCCAACAATGATTCTATTGGCTCTAGACACACACTACACACTATCGGCTCTACCAACAATAATAAATGTAGACACACGCTACACACTATCGGCTCTACCAAAGTAACTGAAACTTTCTCCTCAAGATGAATTACATCATGCTCTCTTAACTAAACATTACTAACTCTCCTCCAAAAACTAATTCAAGGGCCCATAGTGAAATGATAGGTGCAACTCCTGAACCAATATAATCTCTGTCGGCTCTTTTGAATAAACATAAGAAACTGCTACCGGTGAATAGAGACTGCATAAATTATCTTCTACTGATCATCATACTTTACGTCCATGAATGTAACATAATTAACTTGTCTCCATCACATATCCAAACATGCAAGGCTTCATGATAACTATATGGACAATCATTCATAGAACATTGCCTATAGCTGTGTCAGGAACACTGCTGACATAAGCTACTATATAACTATTTGTACTAATAGCTAACCTCTACATCCATGATATTATGTTGATAACATGTCCATGCTTCACATACTCAAGGCTTACTACATAAGTCCTCCACACATGCTACTTACCATATGTTGTCATCAATGACAAACATATACTCAACATTGGCTTGCTGGAAAATCTCCAACAATTGTATATACTACTTGGTAAATACACTGGTGCTCGATGTCTAGTCTACTTGGTGTTTACTGTCACTCAGTATCGGTGTACACTAATGCATGGTAAAATTGCTATGGTTTTTGGTATAAAGACTTAACCAACTAGCTTGAAGTGCTTTCATTTACTGACTAGAGTAGCATAGGTAACCAACCGATGTCTTTGATACTAATGACAATCTTTAATGCTCAAATAGAGATAAGAATCTCCCCCTCTGGCATTAGTATCAAAACCTTAAATTTATATAGACCTTATGTCTCAAAATATTTTCTATCTCTGCCATATACACATAAATACTTATCAACAAAAATTTTTGTACTCCCCCTCAGTGCATGCTCCCAATAATGTGTAGTATACTTAGCATCTGTTTACATATTTGGCATATACATTGGTATCTTTCTTTTCGATATTAATGCCAAATACAAAAATGTATACTTACAACTTATCTAAAATGTTCTTATGGGTTTTCTTCAATGATTCCAAGAGGTTTTCCCATTCCTCTTTCAAGTTGGTGAGAGAAATGTGCTCAAGACCAACTTGGGCATGCATGTCAAAAATGTTGTCCAACATAGAGATTTTTGGTGTTGCAATAAGCATTTGTGCCTTGACAATATGCTTCTCAAATATTTTCAAGTATGGAAGAAACTCAATTTGCAATTCTGTAACTTGATCACTGATTATTTCTTCTTTCTTTCGGAGATCTCTTAACCACCAAAGTTCTTGAACTTTCAAGATATGCTTGGCAAATGCTTGAGGCTCGGTTAAGGTTGGCTATGCACTGGCTTGGATTTCTTTATCAAGTTGTTTAATCTTTTCACCGACCTGTATAGTGAAAGTGTCCATAGTGCATAGCTTTATCAAAAGTTGACTAATTAACTGAGTAATAGACTAAATGTCAATTATTACCTCACATAACTTTACCTTATTAATTGCCACTTCTTGGCTGATCTTTTCTGCAAGTTTGTTTTGTATCTTTGATTCTTCCCTTCTATTCTCTTGTCAGCTTCTATATTTGAGGCATTTATTTCTTTGGCAAGTGTAGCAAGTTTGTCCATAATTGGAGTATCTTCATTAATGTGTACCTCTGGTATGACCTGTTGTAAGATATCTCTTACATTTTCAAGTATTTCCTTGTTCTTGCATTCTTGTCTCAATTTTTCTTGTGCTGCCTTCCTTGTACATAGCTCCCCATATTTTCTCAATTCCTTAGGTCTTAGGGTCCTAGGGTCACACTTTTGTATAAAAATGACTTCTTCTAAGGTGACCAACCCTTTTCCTTGTTTCTTTTTCTTCTTCTTCTTCTCAGGTTCTTGAGGTGAACTCTTTACAAATGGTACAATATCCTTTACCTCAAAACTTTGCGTAACCTACCCAGTTGATGCTATATTATCCTTATGTTTCTCCTTGGTGACCTTTGTGTCAGTTGACTATGTCAAATCCTCTGATGTAGTGTCTGGTGGGGTGGCCTTAGTTACATTAGGATTCTCTTGATCCTTTGTTCCTATCTCTTTTGCCTCTTTCTCTTTAGGATTTTTTATTTCAACTGGTATCTCTACTCCTTGTTCCCCTATTTTATCCTTTGGTTGCTTAGTGTCTGAGCCTTTAGGTTGTTCCTGTGATAAAATTTCAACTACTATAGGAAAAGGAAGCTCTCCCGGTAATGATGTGAATGCTGACATGATAACTTGACCTTTATCTTGTGTATTATTTGGTGCAATGGTCACATCTTCATATTTATTTCTATCATCAGGAACACCATTAGTGATGTCCTCAATGATTACATCTACATCATGTTTCTCCTTAATTTGGATCTCTACTAGATCTAGTGTATCCTATGAAATATATGTGACTTCATTGACAAGTGTTGTATCAATCACCTTGGTAAATGATACATCTATTTCTATTGTCTTCTTTTCCAAATCAGTATCACCTATGTAGATACCTTTTCCTTTTAACCTCTATCTCTTCTTAGAAAAAATTAGAAATGCATTTTTCTCATCTTTTTTTCTTGCTGCAATTATTGATGTCCAAATGAGTTGGCTAGACTCATCAATATCTGCCAAATTTTCATCTAATACTTGCATAGCCCAACCTTTTACTTTGAATCTCCTATAGTAAGTATCCATATAATCCTTAATTTCATTAAGAGATAAATTTGGTGCTTCCTAGACTAAGGCTTGCTCCCTCATCTTCTTCTCAGTGTCCAAGGCATAGGACCACTTCTAATTTATCCTCTCTTCTAATACCTTAGGCAATTATTTTGCAAATTCCAATGGAAATTATTTGAAGCTTATCATCATCTAGATGATTGCCTCTTCAATTTTGTTATGATCCTCAGTAGACATGTTGTCAAACTGACTAAGTTCTAGATCTACGAGTTCTCCATTTTCAATTATATCTGTAGCAACTTCATCTATTGTTCTATTCTTATTACTGACTACCTTGAACTGATTGTTTTCATTTTCTTCATCTTCAAGGTCTTTCTTACCTCTAATTAATTTTCTCCTTTTTCTTGGTGCCTCAACTATGACCTTGGTTCCTCTTTTTGCACAAGTCTTGGTCAGTGTAGCTACCTTTTATTTTGTTATCTTCACAAATCCATTTTTCAAAGGTGGTGAAGCTACAGTTGCTGACCTTGTTCATGCTCTAGATTGCACTAGCAACTACCTCTTCTTTGGAGTTGGAGTGGGAGAAATTGGTATTGATTCCTTTTCTTTGTTTGACTTAGTTTCCTCACTATCATGTGCTTTGTCAGTCAACAATAACTGATCTTTGGTTGCAGGTTCAATTGGTGGCTCATCAAATGAGTTAGATTCATCTCCAAAATTTTTAGTTAGTGTCTTCATCATTTTCTTAGATTTTCTAGTCATTTTACCGATGACAAGACCTATTTTTATTCTAGACTTTTCCTCTTCATAGGTTCCAAACCTTTCAACCTTCATGTCCTTTGGTAAAGCCAGTAAAGTCTTGATTGATTTCAATGCAAAATCAATATTCATTTCATATCCCATGGGGGCTAGCCATTTTGTTCTCATCTCAACAAATTTGATTAGAGTGTGGTCAGTGTCTACTAGGAAAAAAATATGCATTTCAAATTTCTTGACCAGTGAGCTTGGAATTCTTCTTCTTAGGTTCATCTTAATCTTAAATTGCTCAAAACAATCATCTACAACTTTGTTTACATTATCTTCCAGACTTTTCATAATATCTATAATTTGTGAAATAATTGGTTTGTTAGTAGGCCAATCTATGTTACAGAAAAAAGGAAAGAATTTATGTAGATATAAAAATATACACACCAATAGTGATCCAAACTTACAAGTGTTAGACTTTGCTAACCTGATTGTCTTCATGTTCTCATCTAACTGCTTCAACATTAACTGAGCAAGGTCCAACTGGTGTCCTTTTTTTATCATTTTGTATGCCATATCCACAACACTACAAGAAACATTGTTCAATCTACTTCACAGAAAGAACTTATAACCAATTACAAGAGCTATAAATTTAACTTCCAAATCCTCAATTGAAGTAATCTTCAATGCACGACCATCCCATGTTGTGCCTATATTCTTCTCAACACTGACTTGGGAGGAGCTATAGAAATCTTTGGCCCTATCAGTTGTAGGTAACCTATAACTCTATGAAGTATTCTCTTTGTAACTTTAATTAGACTATCTAGCCAAATTGTGCCCTTCTAAAAGTGACTAAGTACAACCCTAATCCATTAGATTTTGAATTTTTTTAGAAAATTTAGGGCTTGTGTGAGTCCAATCTTTTCAACCTATTAATACTCTAGTTTTAGTTTCCCATCATCACTAAAAAGTCCCTAGTATGCAACATACATATCAAAATATCCTATTTCACCTATCTTATAGTCAATGTAGGATCATACATTTTTGATTAACAAAACCCTAGGTGGGATGCTTGAGAAAGCACCTGCTGAATCCATTTTTTATGAAACTTCTAGGTGTAACTTGTATTTAGGTTCATCATAGTTAGCTAAAACAATGAGATTCACTTCCTCTTCCACAATCTTAGAACTGCTTACAGTAGATGACATTTTAACAAACTAGTTTTTTGGTAGAAAGTGATGAATGTGCTCGGTAGGGGTTTCAAATTACTCGGAGTGTATGAAGAGTGCACTCAGTTTGATCTGTAATTGCTTTGGATAATCTTGAAACTTCTTAGCTCAAACTTTCTCTGTGAAGTAATCACTCTTTGAAATCTCTGTGCAAAAATGAACTAAGTCCTCTGTGTATTTATAGCATTTTCTATTTCTCACTTAAAACTTTTTGTCATTAATGCTTTACCTACTTTCCAGTTTGTGACAACTATTGACTTGAAAAATACCACAAACTCCCAACAACTTGGTTAACACATGATTTCTCATTTGGTTGATACTGATACTTGGTTAACCTTGACTAAATTTTACCAATAGGTAGCTCATTTCTCGATCTTACATATACCAATTGTGTAACTTTTTTAGCTCATAACATATAAACCATAATGCATCTTTATTCATGCACATTTGGTATGTACTCATCATATATAAGGAACTCTATGTAAAGTAAGATCATTTTGAAATGTCAGTTCCATACATAACTAGTTCACCTTAGGTGGAAGTACTGATGTCCCCCAATCTAGTGGATGAGGTTTCACTAATAGCATTGCTTGACTCAGCATTTTCATTTAATGCCTTTCTCCACATAGTGTTTCTGATTCTCATGATATCTACAATAGTTTTTCCACTCTCAAATACATGTCCTTTTTCTAGTGCTCAGTCTCTACTGTTGATGAAGGGTGCTCCCCTTAATACCACAAACACATAACAGAAATAGAGAAACAACAACAATATGCAAGAACAGAAAATTGGCTTCTTATTATCTCCACAAATGTGGAATTACAAACTTTCAAAATTACAATATGCAAAGCCACATGGGCATTCCCTTACAATATTCTTTAGGACAAAGCCTCGAACCAATACCCAGATCTACTACCCAGAATTATTCTGAACTGCCTAAGACAATAATACAGCCTTCCTTATATAGGCAATTTTCCACCGCCTGGGAAGGTTCCAGAATTTTAGCCAATAAGGCTGACCAACCTAGAATTATTTTATTTTACATTTTATTACATCATAGTCGGCTCAAGATAACCTTTGAAACCCGAACAGAAATTTTGAAGAAAATTATTTTTCGCCATTTCAGGTGGCCCAACTTTCGAAGACCATAAGTCATCACTAGTTGACCCGCTCGGCTATTATAACCCCATTTCAGAAATGCCACAAAGTGCCCTACAGGCTTCATTGGCGCAAGCACCCGTCACCCAAATTTTCAACCTCATCCGGGGCCTCTAAAGCCTTCAAAACTGAGTTCAAAGTTTCTGTACCCTGCTGCCAATACCGAAAATCTTCAATATCTTCCAATATACACTTGATTTGGCAATGAAACTTTACTGGCAGACTTATATGACCAAAATGAACCTCCAAGAAAGAAATCAGATCATTCTGAGCACATACAAAAATTACCAAAAATAGTAACTTTCCATAAATAACAGCTCTGCACAAAATAGCCCTTATTGAAAACAAAAATAGAAATATTTTTGGGTGATGCAAGATTGCTCTTACACCCAGGATGCTCCTGCATCAGACACCTAGGGTAATTTGAGAAGTGACCCTGTCACGACTCAAGTGTGCAGAGGAAAACCAAGACGGTTAACCTCCTCCTTTGTTAGCCATGATGTATCTTCAACAGGTCGTCCTTTCCACTTGACCAAATATTCTTCATATGTCCTGTTCCTTGTGCTTCTGCCAACACGACTGTCCAGTATATCCTCGATCTCCTTAGTGTCTGAACTAGTTGCTGGAATACTCCACTGTGCTGCTGTGATCTCATCTTCAACACCTCCTTCATGATACTCTGTCAGATCTGAAATGTTAAACACTGGTGAAATATTCAGCTCACTAGGCAATTCTACCTCATATGCATTTCCTGAATCATGCTTCTTCAGTATCTTACATGGCCTAAACTTCTTCATTTTCATCTTGTTATATGTACCAACTGGAAACCGCTCCTTCCGCAAATGAACCATGACTTCATCACCAACCTGAAATTCCTTATACCTCCTTTTCTCATCTGCCTTAGCCTTATACTGTGCATTCATCTTGGTAATATGCTTCCTCACCTCCTCATGGATGTTCTTCAAGTGTTCTGCAAAATCCTCTGCTTCAGCACTACTTATTTCTCTTTTATCTATCTTTCTCAATTCAGATGCATTTCTTGGACTACTTCCATATACAATCTGGAATGGTGATTTACCAGTGCTCCTATTGACAGAATTATTGTATGCAAATTCTGCCTGTGGTAAAATCAAATCCCATCCTGTTGGCTTATCTCCAACAAAACATCTCAGCAAATTTCCCAAACTTCTATTCACCACCTCTGTCTGTCCATCAGTCTATGGATAATGTGATGAACTGAACTTCAAATCTATCTTCAACTTCTTCCACAATGTACGCCAAAAATATCCAACAAACTTAGTGTCCCGATCTGAAACTATGGTCTTTGGCAAACCATGAAGTCTCACTACTTCTCTGAAAAACAATTCTGCTACATGAATAGCATCATTAGTCTTCTTGCAGGGAATGAAATGTGCCATCTTTGAAAATCGGTCAACTACTACAAAAATTGAATCATGTCCCCGCTGTGTCCTCGGTAAACCAAGAACAAAGTCCATACTGATATCCTCCCAAGGCTTCTCTGGTATAGGTAATGGCTGATACAACCCTATATTCTGCTTCACTCCTTTCGCCATCTGACATACTCTGCAACTCTGTACAAACTTCTTCACATCTTGCTGCAACTGTGGCCAATAGTAATTCTCACTAACCAAAGAAAGGGTTTTGTCATGACCAAAATGTCCAGCCAATCCTCCGCTATGCTTCTCCTTGATGAGATTCTCCCTCATAGAACTTCGTGGAATGCACAACTGACTCCCTCTGAATAGCATATCATCCTGGATGATAAAATCCAGCCATTTCATCCTGTCTAGAGTAACAGGTTCTGTACAAGCCTTCCAAGCTTCACAAAAATCAGGATCCTCTGGATACAAATTCTTGAGTTCCTTGAACCCAACCACGTCAATCTGCATCTCTGTCAGCAATAGTTTCCTTCTACTAAGAGCATCTGCAACCCTATTAGACTTTCCACTTCTGTGTTTCAAAACAAATGTATAACTCTGCAAAAACTCAACCCATTTCAAATGCCTTTGATTCAATTTTCCTTGACTATTCAAATATTGCAAAGCTTGATGATCGGTATACAAAACAAACTCCTTAGGAAGTAGATAATGTCTCCACTTCTTTAATGCCTGAACTACAGCATAAAATTCTTGATCATAAACAGAATATTTCCTCTTGGCATCATTTAACTTCTCACTGAAATAAGCAACAGGTTTACCTTCTTGGCTCATAACAGCTCCTATTGCAGTACCACTAGCATCACAATCTACTTGAAACACCTTATTAAAATCTAGAAGTGCTAAAACAGGTTGTTCTGTAACTTTTCATTTCAACAATTGAAAACTCTTTTCTGCCCATTAGTCCACTTAAACTCTTTTCTATCCCCTCTCATTCTTTCAGTCAAGGGTCCACAAATACTGCTAAAATTTCTGATAAACTTTCTGTAAAAGCTAGCTAGACCATGAAAAGATCTTACCTTAGTAGCATTCCTTGGAGTAGGCCATTCAAGAATAGCCTGTACCTTCTTTGGGTCCATTTTCAGACCTTCTGCTGAAACTACAAATCCCAAATACACTAACTCTTTCTTCACAAAACTGCACTTCTTCAAATTAATCAACAATTTCTCTTCTCTCAGCTTCTCAAATACCATACAAATATGCATCATATGCTCCTCCAATGTCTTACTAAAGATCAAAATATCATCTAGGTAAACAATGACAAACTTACCTAGAAATTCTTTCAGAACCTCGTTCATGAGCCGCATGAAAGTGCTCGGTGCATTGGTTAGCCCAAAAGGCATCACTAACCACTCATATAGTCCTTCCTTTGTCTTGAAGGTAGTCTTCCATTCATCTCCTTCTCTGATTTGAATCTGATGATATCCACTTTTGAGATCTATCTTTGAGAAATACACAGCTCCACTCAAACAGTCCATAATATCATCCATTCGTGGCAATGGAAACCTGTACTTGATTGTGATCTTGTTTATTGCTCTGGAATTTGTACACATCCTCCACTCTCCATTCTTCTTTGGTGCTAATACCACTGGTACAACACAGGGACTCAGACTCTCACGGATCACTCCTTTCTGTAACAGTTCATGTACTTGTCTGTTCAACTCCTCACTTTCTGCAAGTGTCATTCTGTGTGCTGCCTTATTCGGCAAACTCACTCCTGGGATCAAGTCCATCTGATGATTGATCTTCCTGACTGGTGGTAATCCATCAGGCATGTTATCGGATACAATATCCTGAAACTCATTCAACAAATCTGCAACTTCTACAGGAACATCTTCTACTTCCTCTTTACCAGCTTTTGGAATTAAAGCAAAACATACATGCTCATGCCTCATACCATCTAGGAAATTTCTTCCATCAACAAAAGTTATCCTTTCATTACCATATACCTTTTCTTCAGTCTCCTTCAATGGTTTTAGCTTATGTCGCACTCCATCCTTTGTCAGGGAATAGGTATTCGCATGACCATCATGTACAGCACATCTGTCAAACTGCCATGGTCTACCCAACAACATATGACATGCATCCGTAGATATGATATCACACAATACCTCATCTTGGTATCCGCCAATCTTGAACTTCACCAGGCATTGTTCATTGACCATGACCTTGTGGTCATCCTGTACCCAGGCAATCTGATATGGATGTGGGTGTTTCTATCTCTTGAGCTTCAACTTTGTCACCATCTCTTCTGACACCAAATTGTCAGTGCTTCCACTATCAATAATCACATCACAACATTTACCTTCACACTTACACCTGGTGTGAAATAGACTCCTTATTTACTCAGGTTCATTCTCACCACTCAACAGGACTCTTCTGTTAATCAACGTTTCTCCTCTTTCAGCATCTTCAGAATTTAATGATCTGGCATCTTCGTCTACATGTGCAACTCTGGCTTGGCCTTCATTTCTCCTATCTATTCTGCCTTGGCACTGAGGACATTCAAATGCCCTATGACCTTCTTCTCCACAGTGAAAACATGTTCCACGGAAGCCACCTCTTCCAGATCCTTGTCCTCTTCCTCTTCCTCTCTAATCTCTATTATTCTGATCCTGAAAATGATTAGAATTATTTCCTCGCTGATTCTGACTGCTACTGGCCTCATCCTTCTTTTTCGGATCTTCATTTCGGCCACCATATGACCGTCCACCAGATCATCCACCACGACCTCTTCCGTTTTGTCTACTCTCAAACTTCTTGTTCAGCTTTTCCTCTACTTTTAGGGCAAACTGGTATGCCTCTTCAATACTGTTCATTCGAACCAGATTCAGCTCCTCCTGAATGCTTGGCCTTAACCCATTAAGGTATCGGGCAACTTTCTCCTTATCAGCTTCTGCATGGCCTATTCTGATGAGAAGTCGATAGAACTCCTCTGTATACTCCTGAACAGATCTTCCTGCTTGCTTCAAACTCTGCATTTTCTTCAGTAGGTCAAGCTCATAATCAACAAGAATGAACTGTCACTTCAATTTATCCACCATCCGATCCCATCTTGTGATTTTATCTTTCCCTCTTCTATTTCGCTCCAATTGAATTTCTTGCCACCAGATCTTCGCATGACCTTTCAGTCTGGCCTTTGCAAATTTGACCCTATCAGGATCCTCAACATCTTTGTACTCAAAATATTCCTCACATTCATTGATCCAGTCGATCAATTCCTCTGGGTTAAGATTTCCAGAAAATGTAGGAACCTTAATCTTAGGTCTTTTCCCAATCTTGGAAATTGCCCGAAAAAGTCTTTCTTCCTCCTGGTTCACAATTTCAACTTCTCCTTCTTGATATTCTTCTTTGGCTTCATCCTCGCTTTCATCTCTGACATTAAGATTCATTCCTCTATGAATCTCTTCTTGCAATGCTCGCACTTGTCTTTGCAGCTCTCTAACCTCAGGTGTCACAGCACCAGCTCTTCCGCCACATTCTCTTCGTGGAGGCATTTTCACGATGCGCACTGAAACCTTAGCCACGGTACTGGTGCAAACTGCCTCACAGTCGGTGATCTATTTACACACTCAAGAACTCCTGCTCTGATACCACTTGATGAAGGGTGCTCCCCTTAATGCCACAAACACATAATAGTAATAGAGAAACAACAACAATATGCAAGAATAGAAAATTGGCTTCTTATTATCTCCACAAATGTGGAATTACAAACTTTCAGAATTACAATATGCAAAGCCACATGGGCATTCCCTTACAATATTCTTTAGGACAAAGCCTCGAACCAATACCCAGATCTACTACCCAGAATTATTCTGAACTGCCTAAGACAATAATACAGCCTTCCTTATATAGGAAATTTTCCACCGCCTGGGAAGGTTCCAGAATTTTAGCCAATAAGGCCAACCAACTTAGAATTATTTTATTTTATATTTTATTACATCATAGTCGGCTCAAGATAACCTTTGAAACCTGAACAGAAATTTTGAAGAAAATTATTTTTTGCCATTTCAGGTGGCCCAACTTCCGAAGACCATAAGTCATCACCAGTTGACCCGATCGGCTATTATAACCCCATTTCGGAAATTCCACGAAGTGCTCTATAGGCTTGATTGGCGCAAGCGCCCGTCACCCAAATTTTTGACCTCATCTAGGGCCTCTAAAGCCTTCAAAACTGAGTTCAAAGTTTCTGTACCCTGCTGCCAATACTGAAAATCTTCAATATCTTCCAATATACACTTGATCTGGCAATGAAACTTTACTGGCAGACTTATATGACCAAAATGAACCTCCAAGAAAGAAATCAGATCATTCTGAGCACATACAAAAATTACCAAAAATAGTAACTTTCCATAAATAACAGCTCTGCACAAAATAGCCCTTATTGAAAACAAAAACAAAAATATTTTTGGGTGATGCAAGATTGCTCTTACACCCAGGATGCTCCTGCATCAACTGTCCTTGCTTAGATGACCAACCTTATGACAATGTAAGCATACCATTCTAGTGCTTGTCTAGCTTCTTGATTGTGCAACCCATATTTTCCTCATACAGTTTGCTGCAATGTATCTATATCTACCACATGCTATAAAATTAACCCATGTATTGTAATCCCAGGCATAAGAATTACCTTTTCTCTTTAGTTGATAAGGTTTGGGTTTTCTCTTCTATTTTGGTGTCTAGACTTGCTTCATCTTAGATTTACACTCTTGTGTAGTGTGTCCATGTTTGTTAAAAGTGTAATAGAGTTTCTCCATAGTAGGATTGTTAGCATTCTTATTTAGTTTTTCTCTACACTCATAAGCTTGATGTCCAAATTTGCCACAGTAATAATAGTAACCATTAAACTTAGGAGTGACTGGATGTTTACCTTGTGATTTTTTTGTTGGAGCTTTTCCTTGCAGGACCAAACTTGAATCAATAGATGGGCTTGATTCTCAAGTTTGGCACTCAAGTTTGACAAGAAAATAGTCCAATTGATGAGGATTGAAAGGAATCCTCCTTCTTCTTTGAGCTCCACATCACTCAGGTGGGTATTGCCTTATCTACACACTCAAGACACCTCATGATAAATAATAGGCCTATGGATAGATTATTGTGGAATAGTCTTCAAACCCTTTTGGGTATCCTGTACCCCAATGAAAAAAATTCTTATGGAACAACCCTATTTGCATAGAATGAATCTGAAAACTAGAATGGACCTCCTACTACTACTACCAACATGAAAGGGAAAGGAATTTGATTTGGATGATTTTAATGTTGGGTTGAAAGGACTCCTGAGATACCCTAAGTCTCTCATAGACCAGTGCCTTATCCAATAGGCAACAGATTCAAATACCTCACTGCAATAGAAAGCTATGAAACAAGAAGACAATACATTCAAATATGGTGATGCCTTACATCAACCATACACCATTGATCAGGCCATACTTCAACAATCCACCTATGTACCCAAATGTGCTATCACCTATTCAAAGGATATTAACTCTCCCCTTAGAAGAAACCTATAAATAGGAAATACATTAATCAACATCCACTGAAAGACAAGCATGAAATACCCTTGATATCTCAGCTCATACACATTTGAAAACTAACCTTGAACTCAGTTATCCTTGGGAAGACAACTCTACTGCAGACACCTAGGAAATGCAAATAAAAAGATTAAACATCCTTGATGCTATAATCAACAAGTTCAGGATTCAAATGGAGACAAATCTAATAATAGCATAAATGTATTGAATCTCATACATAAGACAAACTGTTACAACTTCTTTATATTCTCTTAGTTAGAAAGGAAAGAGGGAACACCCTATATGTAGAGAAGAAGGAAGTATCTATAGGAAAAGGACCCTTCATGGAACTAAAAACCAAAATGTTTCCAAAATTTTTAGAACCCTTACTCTATCAAAAAACACTCTAATTATACCCCTAGTCACCTTGGAATCCTCAAAGAGGATGCATCAAGCTTCGGGTGACTAGGGTTAGGGTTTCAACTACCCAACCAACCAAAAATTACAAAAAATGTTACTGTAGGGGAAGAAACATAGGTAAATGAGAGAAAACAAATCTCAAACAGATCTACCATCATCAAAATCTGTGAGAACAGTACAAAACACCAAGGAATTGCCATGAAAACTAGTCAAATTGGCAACCTGTAAACACACCTCGAGCACAAAACCACACTTCTCCTAGTACAAAAATATCATGCCACTAACCAAAAAGACCCTTGGATTAGTCTGCAATAACCAACACCACCAAACCAATAGAAATCAGCCGCTAAAACCATAAATTTTGGTAATTCCTATCACTGGAAACCCCATTCAAAAATTCAAATTCAAACTGCAATAGTCATGTCAAAATTTTTAAAATGAAACCATAGATCTTTTCCTTTTCCCGATAGATCAGACTGTGGGAAAGATCTCCATTTATCTTTAAAAATGACCGCAGGACCCATAATAGTCAACCGCTACCTAGACAACAACCCGGTGAATAAGAAAATAGCATGTCAGTGATAACTGGCACAAAAGACCCATTGAGCAGGCTTTCCATCTTTAGTGAAGATCAATGGTTGCCACTACACTGCTGACTTATCCATCATGCAACTTACCCTTATAGTGTAATGATAGCCAAGAGATCACGTGACACTTTAACCTCTTTACAAACTAGCAGCCCCACTAACACAACACAATCAGCAACACGCAGACCACTAAAAACCCCCCACATCATCTTTGTCAGACACTGGGAACACGTCACAAAATTTTCCTTGTCTTCACATTAGACAGTTGTCACAAAAGTGCTAGCATAAAGCATGTGCATCTCTGATCAACGGTATCATGACAACCATTAGATCCTACAACATATTAACTCCCTAAAGACTGGTGGACCCATAGACAAGTCCACCTTAGCACACCTGGACCAATGAGAAACTACCAATCAATTCTATCTAACACTGGGACCACCACCATGAAGCACATAGCCAAAAGTGAATCGATGACTATCGCTAAAGCGCTGACTTATCTAACATGCATCTTGACCTTGTGATAAAGTGAGAGCCGTAAGATTAAGCAGGTCTTTAACTATCTATCAAACCAAAAACTTCAGGTCCCACTAACACGTCCCCATCAAAAAACCCTTCAACCAATCAGAAGAAAGCCACATCATTAAATCTGACACAAGTCCCACCACTCTTTATCCTTCACGAGCTATTCTGACAGCCTCCACCTCATTTCTCTACAACCAATAAAAGTTTCCATTTGTGCCACATAGTAGTGGACCCACTCTATTTAGTCCTTTAGGAGATTGGATGGCTGTCATTATACCGCTGCATTAAAACCCATGCATCTTTCATCAACAGTATAACGAAGATCATAGATCCTACTTGAACCTTAACCGGTCACAGAGCCAAAAGATATCAGGCCCACCCAATAAGTAGCCAACTCACCATCCCCATTAACCAATGGGAAGATGCCATCTTAGCATAGCTAGCAGTGGACCCACTAACAACCTTTTGGTCAGATGATAAATCAATGGACATCACATGATCTGATAGAGGAGGAATATTCCTTACACTCTTACGCTAGCCATAGATTAAGAAAAGGAACAATAGACAAGGCCCATTGGGACAAATGGCACATGGTCACAAATTCACATGTCAAAACCCTCTGACATCACATAGTCTTGCGAACAAATGACAACCACAAGTTTTAAAGCTTCGAACATTTGGAAAAATTAATAGTGCAGGGACCTAGGAAAATAAAGACCACCAGGCGCTAGACTTAGGGAAATATTAAGCATGTGGACCTTTAGGAACTTAAGTGACCCAAAAAAGTAACATTAAAATAGAACAGGGCCAAGGTAAAATAAAGGGTTTTTCCACACAACAGCTAGATTTTTGAAATTCTTGACAAGGGTTTCAACCAAAGACATAGAAAACACTGCAAAGACCAAGGGAAAAAAGGTAGGGCCATGAAATTTTTTGCAGGTGCAGACCATTTTTTTAGGGTTTTTGGTATGACATGAAAATGGGCTAACAGTGGCTCTATCTAGGGATGATGGGTAACTTGTGCCCATGCAAGAATTTAGGATTTATGGTAGAGCAGACCACCTACTGGACAAAAACACCGGGACCACAAAAACTGGTAGCCGAACTAGGGAAACAAAAAAAAGGGAAAAACACAATAGGAAAGGGAAAGATTTATAGATATTTACAAAAATTACACTTTTACTTGGTGGCTCTAGGCCACCAAAAGAAAATCAGTGACCCTCCTGAGTAAAAAATTTGATTTTCATCCACATATGTGACCAAACACCTACAAATTTCATGACCATCTTTCTGCCAACATATGTGAATACTCATGGGCTAGAAAATGAAACCATAATGACCACTACCCATGTTCTTCCATTCATAGCCACATTCATACTCTAGGAAGTAAGGAACATCACTTACTTCTTCTTGATGACTGGGAAAGAAAAATTTATTTGATAACGCATCAGAAAATAAAACATATTGTTCACCATGCATTGCCACAAAGATACCTGGCTGAGAGGGACTTGGATCTTTAGATTTATCTTCATGAATTGCTTCAGCCACTGAGCAACTTGGTTCCTCCATGATATCTTCATGAACTAGATCATGAACCAAGTTAAGGTCTTCATCAAAAATTTTGTGACAGGGGAACAACTGATCTACATCATCATTTTCACCAAAAGAAATTTTGTCCCAACTATTGAAGACTAAGTCCTCAACACTGTCACCATCACTATCATATTTAACAAAAGAAGGAAAAGGGTTTGAACAAGAAATTTTTTCATCAATAGAATTCTTATGAAAGGACAACACACTGTCATGACATTCAACTTCTTGTTCTACAGAGTCACCACAAGAGGGGATCTTTGGTACACATGGGTCATCCGGATCACTTTGAACACTAACCTCATTATTAGTGTCAAAGGATATATCATAAGGGAGCTACAAATCAAAATCCATAATAGGTGCATACCTTTGAAATTCTCCATCTAGAAGTGCTAAAATCCTTTCACTACTTAATGGACTTTGGGCCTTGATATCATCTTCCTCAGCCTCACCCTTAATGCTAAAAATATCATCCCTGTCAGGAACAAGGATAGACATGTCTAGCATTAAATCATCTTGTGTGAAGAAATCAATGTAGGAATCATCATCTGCATCATATTCAATACTCTTCCCTTCACACAAAACATCATCAAATTGGGACAACAAAAATGCCTTCTGATATTAAATAGAAGAAAAATCTATAGACAAACTAGATATATTATCAAATTCAGATTCATCTTCAGCACTCTCATATGCATTGACCTCAATGTCAGCTTCATAATCAATATCCTCTACAAAATGAGAATCAACATTAGAAACACTGGCCTCCTCATGATCAACATCAGGAACCACCAGTCTTAGCAATCTTATGTCCTCCTCTAACTGCCAGTTCTCCATTTTTATCTTTGCTAATTCCTTCTTGAGAGCAGAAACTTTATCAAAATGCTCAACAAACTTAGCTCTCAACACATCCCAAGAAGGGACTGAACATGAAGGCAAGGAGAGGAACCACTTCCTTGCACTATCATAAAATGTCTACACAAAAAGCCTCATAGCAACATCTTCATGCTCAATATCTATTTCACCAAACAAACCCATGATAGTATATATATGTTGGCTTGCCGAAATAGATCCATCAACCATGAATCTGGGCAAGCACTCTCCATCCTTAGCAAAGAACTCATGTGGGGCACCTTCAATTCCATAAAAAAAAAGGGCCTATATTCCTCCATGAGGAATTGCCCACTACTACTTATCCCTTTATGCTAGTGCTAAACACTTGATAAGGAAACATTTTCAACAAGAGAATACCTAGAAGTTTTGCAGCAAAAACCTTGTTGACTAGAAGCCAAGGAAGATCTAGAGCTCACCATGCAGCTCCATTAGGTTATTTATTTTTTCAGAGTCACCACCTTCTAGAAGAGGAAAATGTTGTACTTTTCTTTGTACATCTTCCAATCAACCAAAACTTCACTAGGGTTTACACACTATTTATCGGGAACTGCACTAATCAAACAGAGAACTCAGAGTCACTACTCAACACGTAGTAAGAAAATTTAGAAAATGTTGTTTGTTTATTTGACTCTATGATTATGGCCAATAGAGATTATGATTTGTTTAACAAGATTTGTAGTTGTTCCCCAGTAGAGTCACCATTTTGTTGGAGCTTTTCCTTGCAGGACCAAACTTGAATCAATAGATGGGATTGATTCTCAGGGTAGGCACTCAAGTTTGACAAGAAAATAGTCCAATTGATGAGGATTGAAAGGAATCCTCCTTCTTCTTTGAGCTCCACATCACTCAGGTAGGTATTGCCTTATTTGCACACTCAAGACACCTCATGATAAACAATAGGCCTACAGATAGATTATAGTGGAATAGTCTTCAAACCCTTTAGGGTATCCTATACCCCAATGAAAACAATTCTTATGCAACAACCCTATTTGCATAGAATGAATCTGAAAACTAGAATGGACCTCCTACTACTACTACCAACATGAAAGGGAAAGGTATTTGATTTGGATGATTTTAATGTTGGGTTGAAAGGACTCCTGAGATACCCTAAGTCTCTCATAGACCAATGCCTTATCCAATGGGTAGTAGAGTCAAATACCTCACTACAATAGAAAGCTATGAAATAAGAAGACAATACATTTAAATATGGTGATGCCTTACATCAACCATACACCATTGATCAGGTCATACTTCAACAATCCACCTATGTACCCAAATGTTCTATCACCTATTCAAAGGATATTAACTCTCCCCTTAGAAGAGACCTATAAACAAGCAATATATTAATCAACATCCACTGAAAGACAACCATGAAATACCCTTGATATCTCAGCTCATACACATCTGAAAACTAACCTTGAACTCAGTTATCCCTGTGAAGACAACTCTATTGTAGACACCTAGGAAATGCAAACAAAAATATTAAACATCCTTGATGCTATAATCAACAAGTTCAGGATTCAAATGGAGACAAATTTGATAATAGCATAAATGTATTGAATCTCATACATAAGACAAACTCTTACAACTTTATATTCTCTTAGCCAGAAAGGAAAGAGGGAATACCCTATATGTAGAGAAGAAGGAAGTATCTACAAGAAAATGACCCTTCATGGAACTGAAAACTAGAATGTTTCCAAACTTTTTAGAACCCTTACTCTATCAAAAAACATACTACTTATACCCCTAGTCACCTTCGAATCCTCAAAGAGGATGCATCAAGCTTCAGGTGACTAGGGTTAGGGTTTCAACTACCCATCCAACTAAAAATTACAAAAAAAGTTATTGTAGGGGAAGAAACATAGGCAACCCAGAGAAAACAAATCTCAGACAGATCTGCCATCATCAAAATCTATGAGAATAGTACAAAACACCAAGGAATTACCATGAAAACTAATCAAATCATCCACCTACAAACACACCTCAAGCACAAAACCACACTTCTCCTGGTACAAAAACATCATACAACTGACCACAAAGACCCTTGGATCTATCTGCAACAACTAGTACCACCAAACCAATCAAAATCGATCGCTAAAACCATAAATTTTGGTACTTCCTATCGCTGGAAACCCCATTCAAAAATTTAAATTCAAACTGCAACTATCACATCAAAAATTTTAAAATGCAATCGTAGATCTTTTCCTTTTCTCGACAGATCAAAGGGTGGGGGAGATCTCCATTTATCTTTAAAAATAATTGCAGGACCTTGAATAGTCAGCTGCCAGCTAGACAACAACCTGAAAAATAAGAAAACATGTCAGCAACAACTAGCGCAAAGGACCCATAGAGTAGGCTTTTTGTCTTTAGTGAAGATCGATGACTATCACTACACCACTGACTTATCCATTGTGCAACTTACCCTTGCAGTGTAACGACAGCCAAGAGATCATGTGACACTTTAACCTATTTACAAAATGATGGCCCCACTGACACAACACAATCAACAACACATGGACCACTGAAAACCCCTCACATCATCTCTATTAGACTCCAGGAACACGTCACAAAATTTTCCTTATCTTCACATTGGATGATTGTCGCAAAAGTGCTAGCATAAAGCATGTGCATCTTTGATCAATGGTATCACAACAACCATTAGATCCTATAGCATATTAACTCCCCTGAGACCGGTGGACCCATAGACAAGTCCGCCTCAACACACCTGGACCAATGAGAAACTACCAATCAATTCTATCTAACACCGGGACCACCACCACAAAGCACATAGCCAAAAGCAAATCGATGATTATCACTAAAGTGCTGACTTATCTAACACACATCTTGACCTTGTGGTAAAGTGAGAGCCATAAGATTAAGTGGGTCTTTAACTATCTATCAGACTGAAAACCTCAGGTCCCACTAATGCATCCCTATCAGTAAACCCTTCAACCAATCAGAAGAAAGCCACATCATTAAATCTGACACAGGTCCCACCGCTCTTTATCCTTCGCGAGCTATTCTGACAACCTCCACCTCATTTCTCTGCAACCAATAAAAAGCTTCCATTTGTGCCATGTAGTAGTGGACCCACTCCATTTAGTCCTTTAGGAGATCAAACGGCTATCATTATACCGCTGCATTAAAACCCATGCATCTTTCATCAATGGTATAACGATGATCATAGATCCTGCTCGAACCTTAACTAGTCACAGAGCCAGAAGATATCGGGCCCACCTAAAAAGTAGCCAACTCACTGTCCCTGTTAACTAATGGGAAGACACCATCTTAGGATAGCTGGTAGTGGACCCACTGACAACCTTTTGGTTAGATGCTAAATCAATAGACGTCACATGATCTGATAGGGGAGGAATATTCCTTACACTCTTATGCTAGCCATAGATTAAGAAAAGGAACAATAAACTGGACCCGCTGGGACAGATGGCACATGGTTGTGAATTCACATGTCAAAACCCTCTGACATCACATAGTCTTGCGAACAAGTGACAACCACAAGTTTTAAAGCTTCAAACATTTGGAAAAATTAATGGCACGGGGACCTAGGAAAATAAAGACCATCAGGCGCTAGACTTAGGGAAATATTAAGCACGTGGACCTTAAGGAACTTAAGTGACCTAAAAAAGTAACATTAAAATAGAACAGGGCCAGGGTAAAACAAAGGATTTTTCCACACAACGGCTATATTTTTTAAATTCTTGACAAGGGTTTTAGCCAGAGACATAGAAAACACTATAGAGACTAGGGGAAAAAAGGTAGGGCCATGAAATTTTTTGCAGGTGTAGACCATTTTCTGAGGGTTTTTTCTATGACATGAAAATGGGCTAACATTTCTTTTACAGACATTTGAGGTATGTCCCAGTTTCCCATAGTGATAGAATAGCAGCATCTTAGGTCTTTGATTTTGATTGTTGTGGACTTGTTCAGTTTGTTTGGATGATTCTCCTTTTCTGGTATAGCCTAATCCAGCTTTACTTCCAAATCTTCTTTGATTAGTCAGGAAATCATTAATCTTTTTGGAGCTATTTTTAGCCAATTTCATCATTTCATTGTGTTTTTGTTGTATCTTTACTTCATTTCTCAGTTTCTCATTCTCTTCCATGAGTATTCCAATATCTTCAAGTTTTCTTTACAATTCACCATTTACTCGATTAACTTCTTGATTTATGATCATCATCTGATTGGATATTTTGAAATGGTGCTCGATGAGTCTTTGTATCTCAGTTTCTTTTTCTTGAAGTTGTTTAGTTATCTGGCTTTGGTCTTCAAAAACTAGATTCATTTCTTGCTCATCTTGTCTAGCATTGTTCATTACATCTATCACTCTCACCATCTATGATTCTTGACCAATTTGCAAGTCTTTCACATGTTCAGTTAAGTAAAGATTATTTTCAGACAAATCAGAGAGTGCACTTTCAGTGCCATCAAAAATACTTACTGAACTAGATCCAATGTGATCAAATACATCATCAATCTCTTCTTCATGGTAACTAGTCTCATTCTCTAGAATAGCTAGGTTTTTCCTCTGAACCAGTAAATTTTTCAAGTCATCCTTAGCTTTCTTATACTACTCTATGAACATCTATATCTTTTGATTCTCTATTGTCTTAACCAACTTATATCTCTCCATGGTTAGATATTTACTCTTTAGTGGTTAAACTATCCAATAAGAGATCTAAGCTCTGATACCAATTGTTGGGATGGAGAGATAGGGTACTAAGAGGGGAGGGGTGAATTAGTGCCCACAAAAACTTTTAACTTTCAAACCTTAAACAACAAACAGTAGTAACTTCACATATAACTTGAATCCATTGTTTGTATCATTCATTCAGTTAATGTGTAAAAGTAAATAGCATGAAATCAACAATATATCAATCACATAACACAAGTATTTTGGTAACGCATAAACCCTTGTTAGAAGGTAAAAAATGTGGTGGAGATGACACCCAAAAATTCTCTACTACTATAGATAGAAAAGGGTTATCTGTTAGGGCTACAAGTGGTGATCACTTCGGGTGATCTTACCCTATTAGGAGTAACATTTCAAATCGATTAGATCTACCTAGTTATAGGATTATAACAACACTACTTGAGTGTGCACTCAGTTAAGAGATTTACAAAAAGACTATTAGGTCTACTTTGTTAAGAGATTTTACCAAACTCTATTATAATGATTAAAAAATAATAGGATGTATCTACTAATGAAAACTCTATCTTTTTTGATATAGATCAATGAAATGCTGAATAGATATCAGCTTTTTATGTAAAGATCTCTGCTCTGAGCTGCTCGGTAGCCTTGTCTAATTCTGCTTAATCTGAATGTCTCTATATTTTTTTCTACTCTATCTGACTACTGATATCTTGAAGTTGGCTAATGCTTCAAGAACTTCTCTTCTCTGCTGCCACATTAAAAAATGATGTAAATTATAATTATATAGCATACTACTTTTGCCTCTTAACAAAATTAGGTTAGAATATCTTAGAGAAAACCCTAAGACCTACGGTGTACAAAATAGCCTAGATCTAGCAAATACATAAAGATCATCATTGCAATTAATGATAGAATCTTACAATAAATGATCCTCAATCTCGGTAAATTTTTTTTGTGATTATATTGTAACTATTTGCATAGATAAATGTGTCATTCCTAATTACTATGCTTTTTTTTGTGATGCCCTATAAACATTGTATATATTGCTCGATAAATATATTGGTGCTTGGTGTCTATTCTGCTTAGTGTTTACTGTCACTCGGTATCGGTGTACACTGATTCTCGGTAGAACTACTCTGGTGCTTAGTGTAAAGACTTAACCAACTAGCTTGAAGTGCTTGCATTTACTGACTAGAGTAGCATAGGTAATCAACCAATGTCTTTGATACTAATGACAATCTTTAATGCTCAAATAGAGATAATATATATGTGTGTGTGTGTGTATACATATGTATATGTATGTATGTATGTATGTATGTATGTATGTATGTATGTATATGTATTGTTAGAAAGTAAAGTCCACCAAGATAACTAAGAGGGGGGGGTGAATTAGTTATCAGATAATTATAACTTTTATTAACTTCAACAACATTTAACCATGTAAGAAATATAATTACCAACCATAGAAAGATATTCATACACAATAACACAATAACACAAGATATGTTGACTAGGGAACCTCTTGATCAAAGAGTAAACCCTAGTGGGAATGATGCCCACAAAAGATGCACTAATATGAATATTCCTTGTGAAAGGATGGACTCTATTAGGAGTCTTATGAAATACATTCAGTACACATGAATCCCTATTAAGAGATTTTGAATCCCTGTTAAAAGATTCTAACCTTGTTAGGAGTTATGGAAGACAGAAGGACCCACTGCCCAAATAGCTTCAATGACAAGATCACTGAACAAACTATCCAATTGACCTTAAGATTATTCAATAGAATAATATCAAATATGTTACCTCCTCGCTATGCCAAACTACACTCATTGCTACACCAGATCTCAATTTTAGATCTCTGTACTTCGCATGTCTTCCTTCACAATTTTTCTTTGACAACTTCATTGGCTCTTTTCTTCACTTCATACATACATTCACATTCAACCATAATCAACCATGCTACAACAAGGAAAAACACTCCTTCCTTTATGCCACACTTAAATAATTGCAATTGAGTCAGCACACAATTACAAAATAAAAGTTTCCACATGCTACATCAAGATTACACAAAACTATCAGCTTCCAAATATAATAATTCTTCACTCATGTGACCTCAAATTTTTCACTATCATAGACATCACTATCAATGTGTCTAACTTCCCTTTAACTACACAAAACTAGATTCCATCCCAATTAGGAGATATCATTTGATTTCCACAAACCGCTACTCAGGAACACTGCCTGAATACTACTTCCACCAAAATGCTCATAACTTCCATGAATAAATGAATTACTATATGTGCTCTTAACATCGCATAGCTCCAACTAAAATATACCACATATGCTAATCAAAATACTATTTTCTTCTCTACAAGTCTCTAGAAGGTCACTGTATCGACATCAATGACAATCATAGTCATGAATGCAACAACAACTGCTACAGAATGACTGCCAAAAATTTAGCATTCATTCCTAACAATCTCCCCCATTGGCATTGATGGAAACATGGATGAAAAACATCCAATGTTCGAAAAATCCAATACTACAACACTGCTACTCTGACAAACATTTTTAAATCCTCTTCATCAATTAAATCTTGCTTCATTTTCCTATTCAGTTCTCTCCAACAAATGGTACAAATAGTTTTTCATGTATACTTCTCCCCCATTGACATCAATGATATAAATTTCATCTCTATGTCAACAACAACTCCAATGTCAAAAGACACTATTCAGAAAATACATTCACAAGAGTCCTCATGATTCAGCTCAGATACACATACTCCCCCATGTTGGAAATATAGATGCAGTAACTGAGAGGGGCGGTGAATCAGTTAACCACAAAAATATTACCACTGATCCCTTAAATATCTTAACAAATTATTTACTGTTCCACTCAGTAAATATACAAAGAAATGCTAAAAACTTGATCCTTGAAGTGTGTAATAATTAAACTATTCTTAAGCATTCATCACTGATTAACTTACATGAATAAAGAAAATAACATGAACACAAGAGACACCAAATTTACCATGGAAACCCAATATGGGAAAAACCACCAATGTAACTAGTTACTATTTTTCACTCTTCTGAAGTAATTCTCAGTTAGAAGCCAACCCAGTAAAAGGTTACAAAACACACTGTTAGGTGTGACCTTGTTAGAGGATTTAATCACCCTGCTAGGAGTGGCCTTGTAAGAGGTCTTGAAACAATTCAATAGAACTGTTACCTTGTTAGAGGATTTACAAAATGGTTGTTAAACTAACTCGGTTAAGAGATTTTGATATCACTGCTATAATTTCTAGAGAGTAACAATGAAATGACATGCAACTAAATTGCTGAATATAGATCTCTGTTCTATTTCACTAGATCCTTATTGATCAATTAAATCTTTTCTGCTCCTCAAGGATATCTGACCATCCTTCAAAATTTGCACACACCTTTCTTCAAAATGATTTCTGCATGCTGTATATCTTTTATTCACCACTTGACCTTCTATATATATATGCCATTTCATAATCATTTAGATTGTCAAGTCGGCACTAATAATTATTATAACAGTCGGCTGGGATAAACAAACTATAATAAAAAAATTCTTTGAAAGGGCTGACCTTTCTCGGTAGACATTAATCCTGAAAAGATTTCCTTCGGTGACCAAGAGAACTCGGTAACCACAATGAATTCTGCAACATCCTTTGGAGACCGAGAGAGCTCGGTAACCACTAATTTTCCTTCAATAACCAAGGAGGCTCGGTTAACACTGTTACCGTATCATGTTTCCTTTAGACACCTGAGAGAACTTGGTAGACACTAAAAACCACCTAGCTAACTGACTGAGCTCGGTAGATACTGAGAACCACTTAGCTGACCAACTGAACTTGGTATATACTGAGAACCACTTAGCTAACTGACTGAATTCAGTAGATACTAAGAGCGATAATTGATATGACATTTGTGTGACATCAAAGACAACACATAGCTAATCCAACAATGTCCTTCAGACAATTGTATCCAACAATCTCCCTCTTTGGCATTGATGGCAATAGAACATGTCATAGCACAATAAAATTTCACAGAGAAACCAAGAGTAAGAAACATATCCTTAGCTTCATTCTGATTCCCATCATCTTCAAACTTCTTTCTCTAACTGAGAACTCTCGCTCTTAACTTCTCAAATTATTCTTCTTAGAAATTTCTTGAAATGACAACAAACTCTCCCTCTTTGACAACACATGCCAAAGACAACTTACACAGTTTCAGTAAATATCAATGTACCTTATGTACTGATTCATATGCAATGATTCCCTGACTATGCTGCATCAATTGATTGATCTTCAACATTATCTGGTTGATGCATCACTAAAACTTTATTTAATGAACCTCGGACAGGGGAGTGACCCCTAACTTACCTCTTAGATACAAGAATGCATCCTTAGGCAGTGGCTTGGTGAAGATATCTGCAATTTGTTCTTTTATATGAATATATTCCAATTTGATTTCCTTGTCCTGCACCAATTCTCTGACAAAGTGATATTTAATTGCAATGTGCTTGGTTTTGGAATGCATTATTGGATTCTTTAAAATATTTATTGCACTTGTATTATCACAAAACATAACAACTAGTTCTTTGATTTCAACCTTCATGCCTTCCAAAAGCTATTTAAACCATATAATATTAGAGCAGTTTACTCCTGCAGCAACATATTCTGCTTCTACTATGGATTGGGATGTGCAATTTTTCTTTTTACTTGTCCAAGATACTAACCTCTTGCCAAGAAAGAATGCTCCACCACTTGTACTCTTTCTATCATCAATGTTTCCTGCCGAATCAGCATCAGTAAACACTTTTAAATCCAGATTACCTCCAAATTTATACCACAAGCCATAATCTTCAGTTCCCCTTAAATACCTCAAGATTCTTTTGATTGCCATCATGTGATTTTCTCTGGGTTTAGTCGAGAATCTTACCGCTATTCCAATTGCTAAGGCAATATCAGGCCTTGTGTGTACTACATACTGTAATTTTCCAATCATTGATCTGTATAAGGTCTGATCTACTTCTTTTGAATCATCATCTTTGGTAAGCTTTAGTCCAGTACACATGGGTGTACCAACTGGTTTTGAATCTTCCATACCAAATTTCTTAAGTATTTCCCTGATATATTTAGACTGAGTAATGTAGATACCATTTTTGTTCTGTTGAATCTAAAGTCCAACAAAGAATTTTATCTGACCAAACATAGACATTTCAAATTCTTTGTTCATAAGCTCTGAAAATTCTTTGCACTGATCATCATTTCCTGTAAACACAGTATTATCCACAAATATTTCTGCCAAAACAATTTTGTTATCTGATCCTTCTTTGATGTATAAATTGTTGTTGTCATTAGCCCTTTTGAAATCAATCTTAGTAAGATAGTTATGTAATCTTTCATACCATGCTCTAGGAGGTTGTTTCAGACCATACAATGCTTTGTGTAATTTGTAGACCATATCCCTTTTGTCTAGATCAATAAAACCTTCAGGTTGCTCAATGTAGACTTCTTCCTCAAGAATACCATTGAGAAAAGCAGATTTGATATCCATCTGATATACCTTAAATCCTTTATGTGTTGCATATACAAGTAAAGTCCTCACACCTTCTAATCTTGCAATAGGAGAAAAAGTCTCTCCATAATCTATTCCTTCTTCTTGAGAATATCCTTTACATACCAATCTTGCTTTGTTTCTTGATACTTGACCATCTTCATTCAAATTATTTTTGAATACCCATTTTGTCCCAATTACATTTTTATCTTTAGGCCTAGGTACAAGAGTCCATGTCTTATTTTTCTCTATTTTCTCTATTTCTTCATTCATAGCCTCAATCCAACTTTCATTTTCGAATGCATCTTTGACATTTTTAGGTTCAAAATCAGGAAATAAACATGTACCTTTTAGTTTACTTCTTGTCATAGTACCATCTAATTTGTTTCCAATAATCTAATCTGGTTTATGATGCTTTCTGACGTACTTGGCTAATATAGGTTCCTTGCTTCCTGAATGAGTTACATTGTCATCTTCTTCATCTTCAGGTTCAGATTGCTTGGGCTCGGTAGATACTTGCTCGGTAGCTTCAAACTGAGACTTGATACTTTGTGACTCGGTCTGAACTTCTTCTTGTGACTCAGTTACTGTACTGGGCTCGGTAGATGTAGTCTCCTTACATGTGTCTGGCAATGTATCAAGTTTTATGTAAACAAATTTTCTATAGTCCTCTGGTTCCTTTTTTCTTTCTTCTTCAATCTTTTCTGCAAACTCATCAATTGTCACATGTGCACTTTCTATGATTTTGTGAGTAGACAAATTTAGACATCTATATGCCTTACTTTTGCAAGAATATCCCAAAAATATTCCTTCATCACTTTTTACATCAAATTTTCCTTTTCTAGATTCTTTTAAGATGTAACATTTACTACCAAATACTTTTAGGTAACTTACATTTGGTTTGTAGCCATACCATAGCTCATATGGAATCTTGAATATGTCTTTTCTCAGCTGTACTCAGTTCAAGGTATGAACTATAGTGCTGATAGCTTCCTTCCAGTATTTCATAGCAATGTTATTTTCAATCATTAGAGTCCTTGCACAGTCCATGATAGATCTGTTCCTTCTTTTGGCTATTCCATTCTGCTCAGGAGTTCTCGGGGTTGATACCTGTCTTTTGATTCCTCTTTCAATGTAGAAATTATTGAATTCATGGGAGATGAATTCACCACCTCTATCTCTTGAATACTTCTTTGTAAGTAATGCTTCAACAACTTCAAGATCGCTATTAGAACTTTCCTCTGATTCTTCTTCACTTTCTGATTGGATTTTCTTCCCTTTCTTGAGTGAAAGTTTGGCCTCAAAAGCTGATTCAATATTTTTAGAAGTTGGAACATAGTTGTCATAGTTATCTAGTTCAAAGTCTGTCAATCTTCCAACTAAGGCATCCAAAGTTATATTGTGATTTTCTTCACATCTTCTTTCTTGAATAGCAGAAACTCTTATTGCATAAATGGGGAGTAATGTTCTAAGAACCTTACTTATAACCATTTCATCATCAATTTTTCCTCCAGAAGCTTTGATTGCACTAACACTTGTCTTGATCCTTTCAACATATTTTGCAATGTTTTCTTCTTCTCTCATTTTCATTTGATCAAACTATCCTCTTAGGCTCTCTGCTTTGGCTCTCTTCACATTGTCATCACCGCCATAGATTTTCTTCAGCTTGTTCCACATTTCATGAGTAGTTGTGCAGTCTTTGATTTCATCAAATTCTTCATAGCTAAGAGCTGATGCAATGTCTATCATCATAGTGTTATGGTTCTTCTTCTCTGTAATGTCTTCAACAGTTAATGTGCCAATAGGAATTGTATATTCTTGATCAATATATTTGCATCCTGAATCACCAATGGAAGCCAGATGTAGTCTCATGAGACCTTGCCATGCTGAAAAGTTATTTTTGTTAAGCCTTGGAATTTCTCTTTTGTAAGACATCCTGATCTTTAGCTTAGGTCCTTGAAACCCTTCCTGCAAGCACCAAAAGCTCTGATACCAATTGTTGGAAATATAGATTCAGTAACTGAGAGGGGGGGTGAATCAGTTAACCACAAAAATATTACCATTGATCCCTTAAATATCTTAACAAATTATTTACTATGTCACTCGGTAAATATATAGAGAAATGCTAAAAACTTGATCCTTGAAGTGTGTAATAATTAAACTGTTCTTAAGCATTCATCACTGATTAACTTACATGAATAAAGAAAATAAAATGAACACAAGAGACACCAGATTTATCATGGAAACCCAATATGGGAAAAACCACCAATGTAACTAGTTACTATTTTTCACTCTTCTGAAGTAATGCCTGGTTAGAAGCCAACCCGGTAAAAGGTTACAAAACACACTGTTAGGTGTGACCTTGTTAGAGGATTTAATCACCCTGCTAGGAGTGGCCTTGTAAGAGGTCTTGAAACAATTCAATAGAACTGTTACCTTGTTAGAGGATTTACAAAATGGTTGTTAAACCAACTCAGTTAAGAGATTTTGATATCACTGCTACAATTTCTAGAGACTAACAATGAAATGACCTACAATTGAATTGCTGAATATAGATCTCTGTTCTATTTCACTAGATCCTTACTGATCAATTAAATCTTTGCTGCTCCTCAAGGATATCTGACCATCCTTCAAAATTCACACACACCTTTCTTCAAAATGATTTATGCATGCTGTATATCTTTTATTCACCACTTGAACTTCTATTTATATATGCCATTTCATAATCATTTAGATTGTCAAGTCGGCACTAATAATTGTTATAACAGTTGGCTAGGATGAACAAACTATAATAACAAAATTCTTTGAAAGGGCTGACCTTGCTTGATAAACATTAATCCTGAAAAGATTTCTTTCGGTGACCGAGAGAACTCGGTAACCACAGTGAATTCTACAACATCCTTTGGAGACCGAGAGAGCTCGGTAACCACTAATTTTTCTTTGATAACCAAGGAGGCTCGGTTAACACTGTTACCCTGTCATGTTTCCTTTAGACACCCAAGAGAACTTGGTAGACACTAAAAACTACCTAGCTGATTGACTGAGCTTGGTAGATACTGAGAACCACTTAGCTGACCGACTGAACTCGGTAGATACTGAGAACCGCTTAGCTGACTGACTGAACTCAGTAGATACTAAGAGCGATAATTGATATGACATTTGTGTGACATCAAAGACAACACATAGCTAATCCAACACCCCATTGAGGAAGTACCAACATCCAGTCCAGAAGAAAGTTTAAGCTTATATACCACTAGACAGATGCAACCAATTACATCACTACTCAAAAGTAGGTTGGGGCATAACCCCAAGCATACCTCTTAGATACTCAAATGTATCCTTAGGGAAAGGCTTTGTAAATTTATCTACTATCTATTCCTTTGTGCTTATGTGCTCTACTCTAACTTCTTTCTCATCAAATTTCTCTCTTACAACATGATATTTTATCTCTATATGCTTTGTCTTAGAATGTAATACAGGGTTCTTAGACATACTAACTATGTTGGTATTGTCACAATGTATGACAATAGGCTCAAAAAACTTAATTCCAATATCCTTTAGCATTTTCTTTATCCAAATTATCTGGTTACAATTGTTTGCTACTGCTACATACTCTGCTTCTGTTGTGCTCTGTGAGATACAATTCTTCTTCTTTCTCAACCAAGAAACCAATCTTCCTCCAAGAAAAAAGGCTCCACCACTGGTGCTTTTCTTATCATCAACACTACCTCCCCAATCAGCATCTGTATATGTACATAGTGTAAAATCATCAAATTTTTCATACCACAATCCATAATCCATTGTGCCTCTTAAATATCTCAATATCCTCTTTACTGTTGCATAATGTGATTCTCTAGGTTTAGCTTGAAATCTTGCTACAATTCCAATTGAATGTGCTATATCTGGTCTTGTGTGTGTCAAGTACTATAATCCTCCAATCATAGATATGTATTTCTTCTGTTCAACTGCCAGTGTTTCATCTATGCTAGATAGTTTATGTCTAGGTACCATAGGTGTTCCAACTAGTTTACAGTTCTCCATTCCAAATATTTTCAACAACCATTCAAATACTTTTTCTGACTTACAAAGATACCATCATTGTTCTATGTTATCTATAATCCCAAAAAGTATTTCATCTCACCAATCATACTCATTTCAAATTTTGTCTTCATTTCATCAACAAATTTGTCACTAGCCTCATCTTCTCCTCCAAAAATAATGTCATCAAAAAAAATAACTATAATCAACAAACTATTTTCAATTTCTTTTGTGTACAGATTGCTATCAGCTATTCCTTTAGTAAATCCCAATTTTAATAAATATTTATCCAGTCTTGCATACAAAGTTGTAGGTGCTTGCTTTAGTCCATATAATGCTTTCTTTAGCTTACATACCATATCTCCTTCTCGAGTCAAAGGAAAACCTTTAGGCTGCTCAATCTAGACTTCTTCCAATTCACCATTCCAAAATGCAGACTTCACATCCATGTAGTATACTTTGAATTTCTTGAAAGCTGTATAGGCCAAAAACATTCTTACTGCTTCAATTCTTGCTACTGGTGCAAAAGTTTCTTCATAGTCAATTCCTTCTTGATGTGAGAATCCCTTACATACTAATCTTTCTTTGTTCCTTACTACTTCTCCTTGTTCATTCATCTTGTTTCTGAATACCCATTTAGTTCCAATCACATTCTTGTCTTTAGGTCTAGGGACCAATTCCCATGTCTTGTTCTTTTCAATCTGATCTAGTTCTTCTCTCATAGCATTAATCCAATGTTCATCTTCACAAGCTTCACTAGTAGATTTAGGTTCAATTTGAGAAATCAAACATAAATGTACCTTATTCTAAGTCAGAACTCCTCTATCCAAACTTCCAATAACTTGTTCAATAGGATGATGTCTTGATAGATACCTGGTCGGTGTCATAGTCTCAGATCTTGCTTCAATTGTAGATTCTTCTCTAGATTCCTCTCTGGTTTCTTCAACATGAATCTCATTCAATAATTCATTGTCAGTCTCATAGAATAACTTAGTAGTTTCAGTATTAGGCTTAGGATGAGCTTCTCCATCAGATTCATAATCAAGAATTCTTTCCTAAATTTTAAACTTTTCTATCAACTTTAACATTTGTGCTCTCAACAATAGTTTTAGTTCTCTTATTGTAACATCTATATGCTTTTCTCTTCAAAGAATATCCAAGAAAAATACCTTCATCACTTCTAGGATCAAACTTTCCAATATCATCTCTTTTTATATAACATTTTCTTCCAAAAATTCTAAAATACTTAACTAAGGGTGCATGTCCAAACCATAATTCATAGGGTGTCTTGTCTGTGTCCACTCTTATTTGTACTCTATTCATTGTATATACTACTGTATTCACTACTTCTCTCCAAAATATCTTCACCAAATCATTCTCAAATAACATAGCTCTTGTTGCTTCAGTCACTAATTTGTTTCTTCTTTTTGCAATACCATTTTGTTCAAGTGTTCTAGGGGCTGAAAACTGACTCTTAATACCATTCACTTCATAAAAGGTGTTAAACTCTCTAGAAGTAAATTCACCACCTCTATTATATCTCAAACATTTAATCTTCATTCTAGATTCATTCTCAACTTTATTCTTAATGATCTTAAACTTATCAAATGCTTCATATTTTTCTTTAAGACATGCAATCCACATCATTCTTGTAAAATCATCAATAAAAATCATAAAATACCTTTCTCCATAGAATCCTCTAGTCCTGGTAGGACCACTCAAATCTGTATGAACAATCTCCAACTTCTTTTCCGATGTGAACTTCTTACTAGGAAATGAACTTCTCTTCTACTTAGCCATCACACATTCTTTGCAAATCATGTTAGTAGGCTTCATAATTTTAGGCAAGTCCCTTACTGCAAGTGTAGTACTCACTTTCACAATGTTATCAAAGTTTATATGACAAAACCTTCTATGTCATAACCAACTATCATCAATCTTATAAATCAAACATGTCATCTCAATAGGATTCAACTGAAATACATTACCTCTGGTTCTAGATCTAGTTCCAATCAGATTTCCATCTTTATCCTTTATCACACAAGTTTTCTCAGTAAACCAAACTTGATATCCATTATCAACTAACTGTCCAACACTCAAAAGATTATGTTTCAATCCATCCACAAAGTAAACATCATCATCATTAGTCTTTCCATTAAGAGTAATAGATCCTATACCTTTAATCAAACAAGGTGCATTGTTTCCAACTCTCACAACTCCTCCATCATAATTGTTAAACTTTATGAACTTTTTCATGTCTCCAGTCATATGATGTGAACAACCATTTTCTATAATTCAATCATCTTTCTTTTCAACTTGGGAAACTAGGGCTTTTTCTTCCTTAACATCAATTTCAGGATTCTCTTTTTTAATTGCTACAAATCCTATGTCATCATTATTTTCAGTATCACTCTCAC